>JAVXUP010002916.1:0-97604 GCA_033070095.1 Escallonia herrerae
TAGCATCACTTACTTCTAACCTCCATCCCATAATTATTGCTTGCTATTCCTTTTTTGGCTGTCCCACATGTATTGCTCGCTTTCCAGACCCAAGAGATTTTTTTCTCCTTATTGCCCCTTTGGTTATTACTCTCTCTCTCTCTCTCTCATTTTGCCTCCCACCACACAGTCTACTCATTCTCTCTTTTCTCTCTCCACTCACCTTCATCTTCTCTTTCCTCTCGTGCAATTCACTCTGTCAATCCCAACCATACTCCCCTTCTCAGTCACTCTTTTCCTCAACTGGTGCTTCTCTTTTCAGTCCTCTTCCATTGATATCACTGTGTAAGCTTTGCCTGTCGATTTGAATTCCAAGTGAAGAGCGATGTAAAGAACCATTACTACTGATCCAAGCACCTAAGATTACTACCTAAATTTATGATTGTGTGATCTGATGGCGGTTTAGGCGGCCAAGATGTGACGATCGGCGTTAATGGTCTGAAGTATTTTGATTTATATCTGGGTCTCTCTTCTGGTCGTATTTGTTGGGGGGGGGGGGCGATGGTCGGCTAGTTGTAGTAGCTAGGATCAATTCCATTTCCGGACCTCTGCAGCTTAATTGGGTGGAATTGGCGATGTGGGAAGACAGTGAGGATGGTGGGACTCGTGGCGATGGGCTGAAATGGGTGACAATCAAGGAAATTAATTTTTCCGGTCAAAAGTTCAGATTTGATATGACTCATAGTCAATTGATTTATGGGTTTTGATTTAATGATGGCTCTATTTGAAGATGATGATGGTTTCAAGTGAGCTTTGTCAGTGACTGTAACGGTTTCATTGTCTCTGCAATAACCCACCACCTAGGCGGTTGCCTAAGCGGCTTGCCAAACGACTAGGCGGGCTAGTTCAAACTTTCAAACCCACGTGTAAGACTGACTGAGCACCGGAACAGACGTCTAGGCATATGCCTAGGTGAGAAAGTCTGAAAAAAATCGAGCTGGTGAACGAACGACAGGCAAAAGACGAAGGCCGGGACAACGACTAGGCGAGAAACTTCATCAGCTTGCTTTTCCTTCCTTTCGGTTGGATCAGCTTTTGGTGAAGCAGAGTTGTAAAAGAAAAAACTTTGCATGTATATTTATATTTTTAGGTAGGTATGTATATGCGAGAAGAAGAAAGGAACAAAATGTCTAATTGGAGAGAGAAGATGAAGGCACAACTGGAGAGAAAACATTATTTCATTACTGAAGGTAGAGGTGGAGATGTCCAACAAATTGACCAGCTTAATGCAAGTCAAACGTGAGATGTGATTTTGGGAGGGAAGGAGTTCTACATGTCACCTTGGATCACTATATCAGGAACAACAGAAAAGGTTCCTTTCCTGTTGACGATCATATTTCTGTTATATGCTTAGGTTGTTCTGCTATACATATATATGTTACAGAAAGTCTGTCCTTTTATCTCAGTTTTCTCGCAATGGTCTTTGTCAATGTCTTTTTTCCTGGGTGGAGAATAACAAATATCAACTTTGACTGGATGGGACTTAGTCAATGAGGCCGAGATCGGTGATGTCAACAGCTACCGTGACTTCCTATGGCTAAAAGTGCCTTCTTCGAAGATGACACTGGCTTTCCAGATCTGTTTAATAGACTTTCTTATCAGAAAAGCACTACCCAATCCTTCTCCAGCTAACTTTCTAAAATATCACCGATAGGTCTGCCAGTTCGATTCCATACTTTGCTGTTAACTTCTTTGCTTCAACGAAGGTTTTGTCTAATCAGAAGGCCTCCTCCAGGTCTATCGAAGGCTGATCTTGGCTTTTTTAGTGCCTAATTTTCTCACTTCTTTCTAGTGGACGCAAGAGGAAGGGGGATTGTACCCATATGATGAAGCGCTATCAACCTAGTAATCTAACTGGGAGATTCTTGCGGGCATGGGCAAGAGATAGAATCAAACAAACAAATAACAAGAACGAAAGGCAATTGCATAGACAGCTGAATCCCAGTTGCAAGAAGATAGGGGTTTTGATGGTGGTTTTCAAGTCTTGACAATATGCATGTTTCTATAATCTCACCTTGTTGACTTAAAGTTCACAGGATGTGTCTATAATGTCCGTTTGATTGGGTTTACATATTTCCATGTGTGCACGCATGCACTTCTATGCTTTACAATTAACCAGATGTCTGCACTTACTGGTTTTCAAATCTCAGACTTGGCAGAGCCGATAGCAACTTTACTCCAGCACATGAGCAAGGAAAATGCTGTCAGAGAGTGCCATATGCGTATTGTCTGGACAATGGGAGCTGTGCTGTTCATACACATTGTTTAGGCGGAACATGTGATTTTCAAGGAAAAACCTCTGGTGCTTCAAGAGAACAAAAAGCAGCCATTGGAGGCAGAACGTCTATGCTACTTGCTTCAAGATTTGATGAAGATTATACTTTGTCAAAGGTGAGAGAGATTTCTATAGGTCAAAGTGGAGAGCTAAATAGGGAGCCACTAAAGAAGGTCGAATTTCATGCTTTTCAGTGGAGAGATGTGCCAACCAAGGTCACAGGAACGTGTAATATGCCATGTACAGACCAACTAACCAGTTTGTTGGATGACCAGGGAAATGCTGACGACCAATATGCTGCTACTTCTGCTGCTAAATGCTTTAACGGAGATGCTCTAGATGCCGAGTCCTTGAAGGAGCAGGAAATGTCTAATGTTTCTTCTGGATGTTCTGCTCCTGCTATTACTCAGGCATCAGTTAAAGTCAGTAACGAGGATTCATGTACTGTAGATGTGCAGGATGATAGATTTCTTAACAATATTATTGTGGATGAGGGGTCCGGGATTGACAAATGCTGGTCATCTGATGATGCGTCTGACAGTGAAAGAAGCGAGTTCCATGGTTTTGCTCGTTCGATCGATGAAGGGTCTTCTAAGGCATTTTCTAATCTAACATCTGGCAGCCTCATTGACGAGATTAGGCTCAGGGACTCGTTAAGATTGAAGAGAGGACGGAATCAAAGCCATCCTGGGTTCAACATTCATGAAAACACGAAGCAAAAGCAAAACCTTGAGAGAGGCTTTAAAACCCAAAAGAAAAGAAAAGCGATGTTTCCTGCCTCTGGTTTTTCTGCAGACGATGATGAATTTGCTGAATGTAGTGCCAGTGCTGAGCGGTACTCCCATTCTTCAAGAAATATACAGATGTCTCTTCGACCTGATCTAGGAAAATCTCATAATTGTGCTTGTTCTGTCGGACGCACTTCCAAGCAAAAAAGGTGTTCTTTGTCTTTTTCCAAAACCATCTACAGCAAAAGTGATCTGCATACGCTTCATCGTACCAAAGTGGAGGGAGTTGATTGTGGGATGGTTCACGATGATTATCCTGAATTCCCTGAAGCCTCACGTGGAAAAAGGTTCAGGCTGGATCAAGCTGCTCCAACAAATAAGTGTTTCCGGATGCAAGAGCCAGATTGTACTGATGCTAAAATACCTGAGAAGTGCAATTCAATGAATTGCATGATAACTTCTTCCTGTTTGCCTACGAGTGTACGTAAAAGGAAGGCAACGCCTATCGTAGGTGGGAAGTACGGTGTTATTTCGAATGGTGATACATCAAAACTAGCAAAAGTCCTTTCTCTTACGAAGATTCTTAAAAGAGCCCGAAGATGTACTATCACTGAAAATGAAGAGTCAAAATTAACTTCAACAAATAAATCAATTTTGAAAAGGGTTAGAGGAACGAGTGCCCCCTTTGGTAAGTTTAATCAGAAGGAGAAGAGGAAGAGGGAAAGTCAAAATGCTGCATTTAATAGTGGATTGTGTCGTACCAATTCCATGGAAGAGACATTTGTAGAGAGTAACAATAGACGCGAAACGTGTATTTTGGAGAAGGAAACAGATGAAGGGCATGGAAAAAAGTACGGTATTCCAGATAGTTGTCCCTATACCCGGTTGAAGCTAAAGAGCATGGAGGTTCTGAAGCGTACCTCTTATGCGCTAACAAAAAGAGGTATATGTACAAGGCATTAACTTCTCTTCACATGTTATGAAAATAAATTTCTCTGGTCAGCCTGGGCATACTGATTAATGGCCTTCACTGGAAACAATAAACATAGATACATAATTGCTGAACTATCAGTTGCTTCCAGAGATTAAGCTGTTAAACCGTGGGACAAACAGTGTATATTATGCTCTAAAACTTCTCTTTCATGAATGTGACCCGCACTCACATGTGGAGAGACAAACCAGGGTGCCCTAGGTGGAAAAAGATAACAAGCTATATACATAATGAAGATCCAAATGAAAGAGGGAATCCTTTAAAGAACGACCTTGTGGATAAAACAGATTGTAAACTGGATTGGATTGAAGCTCTTATCCTGTAGGTTTGGGTTTCCTTACGTTTGTGCACCTTGATTTACTCTCTATCTTCAAGTGGAGGTCGCTATCCTAGAGCTATTTTATGATTGGTTGATCCCTAATCTGAGAACTCTAGGTTGTAGAGCAGTTGGTTATCTCAGAAAACTATACATGGAACTTTTTAACTCTGTAGTCCTAAGTTCAGTGCCCAGTTGGTGCAGTAAGAGCCAGAGTGGCACAATAAGAAAGATCTCGTGTATGAGAGTGCCACAAGAGCTTTTATATTCTCCAGATATTTTGTGATGTTTGATTCTGTTGTGGTTTTGTTCTTAAAATATTTCTAGTGTTGGATAATGGAGACTTATTTATCTGAAAACACCAAAAAAGGGGGGGGGGAAATAGAAATGAAGAAACTCAAAACGTCATGGTTCAGTGATTTCTTGTCTCAATCTATGACCTCTGTCGAAGTCTTGTTATGCTTCTCAGCTAGGTTGCCTGATCCTCTCTTCTTGCTGATTCTCATTTATCCAGAACCAAAGTAAATAGAGTGCCCACCAAGGGAAGCAATTCTCTTCAGAGTTGGGCAATTGGGGTACTGATGCATGCATCAAACCTTTATCATCTTTCAAATAGTATTTGCCCGGGTGATGATGGAGTACTCAACCTTGTTAAATTCTTATTTTCTGTTCACAAAATTCGGTATAGGAGTGTGTTTTCAACATGCAATTCGTTCATACCAAAGTATGACAGATCTCAATATCCCTAATTAACCAGTTTCGAGGGAAGTCATATCTTCATTATCGCAATGCCTTGTCCAAGCAGTGCCCGAAGATGTCGTCCCTATCTTTACCTGGGTGAAATGGTCCCCTAGGCAGCAGATTTGCTACACAGAATATTCGAAGGGTCTGGCTTCCTTGCGGAATTATCTTCCTCTGTGTGTGTGTGAGTATGTGTTTATTTGTTCTTTTTCTGTTGCTTTTTTATGTTGTTTTGAACTACTCATGCGGATAGAAATTGTTATCTGTTCAACTATATTTACTCTCGCTTCTAACAGCTATCTTAATTGCATAAAATCTTGGGTATAGTTCTACTTCCTTGGCCCTACAGTATTTTTCTTGTTACTGAATTTCTATCATTAGGGAAAGATACCACTTGTTCAGAGTTTGCTGCTATGAAAAACCCTGGTTGTGTACTGCAAAAGAAGTCCAGGGGGAACCTGCCAAAGTGTGCTGAAGAAAGTAAAATTCGTGGTAGTGAATCATATAATGGTAACAGGTAAGAGATCTTTTTGAAGTCTTTCTAGGACAGAAGTTCAATATCTTTAGGATCTATGACTTCAGTTATTTAACTACGAAAAGGAATGCTCATCATGGGCAATGTTCAGACTTGAGAAGCCCAGGTGCCAGCCGTTTTTGGACCTTGATGCATTTTGTTGCGTTTGTGGAAGTTCAAATGAAGATGAAGTTAACTGTTTGCTGGAGTGTAATCAATGTCTTATTCGGGTATATGCTACTCTAGCAATGATTAAATGTGTTTCTTCCTTACTTCTCCTATCAAGATGCAGCAGAACTGATCAGCTAATGATAAGCAGGTGCATCAGGCTTGCTATGGTGTTTCCAAGGTGCCCAAAGTTCATTGGTATTGCAGACCGTGCAGGACAAGTTCCAAAGACACTGTAAGAACTATAACCATCTGTTTAGTTCATCGACTTGTTATATTGCCTGGGGTTATTTGTCAGAGTACTGTAGTGGTCAAGCTAGCCAGGTTTTGCAGAAAAGAACATGCTACCATGTTTCGCGGAGATATGATGTAATGCCATCTGTAAAATATTTCCAGTGCATTTAGTTGAAAAGGAATGGAAAAGAAAAATAAAATGAACAAAAAAAACATGGAAAAAGTCAATAGAGAAGAAATGAAGCTAATATCCAATTTGATCCCTCTTAATTTTTAGTGTCCTAACCGAGCTTTCACCACGGTACCAGTTGTCCCTCTTAATTTCTTTCTAGATATCCCAAGTTCTAAATTTTTGTAGTGTTGTCCTAATTTTTAGTGTCGTCCCTTGTAATTTCTTTCTAGATCTCTCAAGTTGATTCCATCATAAATAGTAAGAATATAAATCAAGTGGTTTCACTCTGCTCTTTCTGGAAGATCTCTATCCTGGTTCCTTTTTGTCCCTATCTTGTGCTTTTGGGTCAGCCTAGGGTTTATGTTGCTTCTGCTGGTTGCTAATGCTTTTAGTTTGGGGCTTTTTCGGATGTAGGTCTGTGTGCTTTGTGGCTATGGAGGTGGAGCCATGACTCAGGCTCTCCGAAGTAACAGCATTGTGAAAACCCTTCTGAAAGCTTGGGTTTTTGAAGAAGAGCGTGAGATGCCGATTGCTCCTGCTGACACTGTGGACAAGCAGTTGAACATGATGACTTTTTCGGGGTCCGAATTTCTAGGCAATTCACATCCTACTATCAAACCTGCACACATCAAGTCAAATTCAGTAGCTGTGTGGAAATTGGATCTACAGCTGTTGGACTCAGCGAAAGGTTCATCTTTTGCCGCCAACAACTCGACGGTGCATAACAGCATAACGGCGGGAATATTTGACTCCACTGTTAAGCAGTGGGTTCATATGGTTTGTGGGCTTTGGACACCCGGAACACGATGCCCAAACGTTGACACGATGAGTGCTTTTGATGTATCTGGTGTTTCTTGCCCTAAAGTAAACATGGTAAGGATAGATAGATGAATGTTAAGAGGCAAACGGAGAAACACTCCGTAGTTTATAATAATAACTCAGTTGTCAACTTCAAGAGCGAAATCCCAAAGTACCTTCCTGGTTTCTAGTTTTCAACTTTTTCTTTATGATACAAATGCGAGAAATTGAATATAGGAACTTAGCTTCTTAAATTGGACTGATGTAGTGTATAACTGTCGCTGTTGCATAATTTGTTTGTTTATTTTTTCAGGTCTGTTCAATGTGCAATCGGCCAGGTGGTGCTTGCATACAGTGCCGAGCTGCAAACTGTTCTGTTCTGTTTCATCCTTGGTGTGCCCATAGGAAGGTTTGACTTCTCTGGAAGCTAAAAATCCTTGTTTATATGAATAACCGCAGAGCAACTAGATCAACGTTTGTTTTCTCTGCTGTTTTCATTCGGTTAGTCGTTTCCTCATCAATTTCTCACTCTGAAGTGCTGTCTGTCCTTCCCTTGGTTATGTTTATGAGCTATACACTAATGAATAGCTAAAAATTATACACTTTGTGCAAATGCTTATGAAGAGGGGTGGGGTGGACACTACTCTTCCTGTATACTCATCAGGGAAGTCTCTGTACTTTGTTGCAAGAATTAAATTTTTGACTGGTTGTGTTCTATTCTTGCTTGTAGATAAAGCCGATGATACTAGGTTTCGGATTTTCTTCATGCCATTCTTATCAATTGTTATTCTTCCCATTTAGATAGCCTTAACCAACTAATGAATACTTGCGGAACTTTTGTGAAGGATTGCTGACATGTATTAGTCAAGGTGGCAATTTGGGCGGTTTGGGCATTCTTAGTGCGGTTATATTGGTATATCAAGTTGGTTTAGTTGGGCGTTGACCCAATTAATCTAACAATAATATCGGCTTCATCGGTGTGTTAATAGGGAAACAATTCAACCCAATTAGTTCGAAAACGGGGGGGGGGGGGAACCAGAAGAACAAGATAGTCTTCCGCACACGCACAAACAAATTCTCACTCGAACACACTATAATCACATAAATGTGACATCCACTCTTCTAGGTTATGATATGTATATATCATAGCTAGCGACAAGGCTTTCGTGGGGGAGAGATTCATCCTTAAGGTCTTGACCCGAAATATATATATGTGGCTTTATAAAATGTCCAGGTAGGAATCTTTTTTAATTTTCAAACGATTTTGCGGTAATCAGATCTGACAAGACACAGCAGGGAGAGACTAAATGGGGTGTGCCGCAGTGCTGAAATTCTTGAAGTTCACATAGAAGAGTTGGAAAGACCATCTAGAGGGAAGCTGGTTAAGTAAAATGGGTTAGGAACTTTAGGGTTAGCGTAGTTAATGGGAGTTAAATGGCTGCCCGCTACCAACCATTTAAAACATTAATTTGGCATTTCATCACTGACCCAATCAAGCCTACTAATCAAGTGGGTGGTTTGGCGGCTTATCCATGATGGTGTTTGTGGGGGTTATGACCCGACTTGCCACCTCTACGTATAAGCCATGCTGTGTCTTAAGAGAGATATTTCTGAAAATCACCCCTCTAGTCTTGAGGGATATATTCAATAATGTGGACGAGTTTTAACCCTCCTCCTCAAAGGGTACTTTTGGCAAGTTGGAAATTTGCAACTTAGAAAGATTCTATTTTCGAACATCCCTTAAAGGGAAAGACTGAGGAACTATGAATCTTGTAGGTTTCTTTTCACTTATGTTCGGTAAAGCGTTGATTTTGGTTGATCTCATATTCAAGTCAGTGTGAAGTAGAAGCTGCAAACAAGGATTTTTCTCCAGACCAATATATGATGTTTAATTTCCCCGAACAAATACTGTCCCAGAAAAAATGATCACAATTGACTTTCACTCAAATTAAGAAATTTGGTCAAGTATTATGTTTATCCTATTATGCCCAAAATGTCATTCGCCCTATTTATCATATCATTTCTTGTCCTTTACTTGGCCACCGTATCTTTCTCCTCCATGATATGCCGTTCTCGGTTTCTCTACAAATCACACCTGAGATTCCTTCTTTTTTTTTTTGAAATTGAAATGGACACCTGAGATTCTAAACTTTCACTATCTGTTCATGGTTTATGATAATGAACTTAATGATGCACTTTATTGGTTGAAAGTCAATTACGAAAGTTGAATCTTCCACCTAAATCAGCCAGCAGTCCTTGTTCAGTTTCTACTCTTCCTTTTTTAATCTCCATTCGGATCATTCTCTGTATTAATGTGAACACCCATTCTCCAGCTCTCTCTCTCTCTCTCTCGCTCCCTCCCTCCCTCCCTCCCTCCCTCTCCCGCTCCCTCTCCCTCTCTCCTCTCTTTCCCTCCCCCCGGTCTCTCTCCCCCTCACCCTCACCTCCCCCTCTCCCTCTCTCAAATTAGCTTTCGCCTTGCCACAGCTAGACTCCTGCCGAATTGATTAGTCATTTCCACATAACAGCAACTCCATGTAGTAGCCCACCTAGGCGGTAAGTACAGTCGCCTCAAACCACCACTGGCAATTATCACCCCGAAGTCAACCACTGAATATTTTTTTATAGTCATGACGAACATTAAATCAAATTGTTAGATCAGTTGTACACTTTAGAGATCTTCCACAACCATTAAACTCGGATCTGAAGCTAGAAATCAAATTTATCGACTTTTCTCATCTTTAAGTTAGAGGAGGAGGTCGAGAGGGGTTGGCTGTCAAATGGAGGCGGTGGCGGTGATCGAGGGCGCTCAGATATGTTACGTTGACTCTTCAAAATACGTGAAGTACCTGTGTCGGACACTCGACACTTGGACATGGGTTTGTGATATGTGTCCGACAAATCTCACCGGATATGGTACTACGAATATTATCTTATAATAATGTTTCTTTTAATTCGTTTGGCTTTGAGATGCGTCACTGAAAACACCATCTACCTTAAAAATAACTAAAAACTAACAATAAAGTTGAATATTTTGCAGTGTCCCAAGTCTTGTGTTTTAAAAATTAGATGGGAGACGGATCCAACACTTGGTCATGTATCCTACCCGGATGCTCGTACTGAGTCCATGTAACATAGACAGTTTAGTGGTGATTGATCTATGTGGCTGTGGCTGTGGTTGAGAGAGATCGAGAGGGAGGGAGGGTCTGTCATTAATTGTGGTTTACAGTTTTCTTTTTTTTTTTTTTCGGGGAGGGGGGAGGACGGAGAGAGACCAGAGTCTGAGCACAATATTTTTTGGGACAGCCCAAAAAGGAAATACGATCAATTATTTTGGGATGGAGGAAGTAGTATATTGAGGTGGCACTTGGCCTGAATCAAGATATTCTCAAGAGCCCCTTATGTAGTATGTAGGTTAACATCCGTTCTTGCTTTGGACAAAGAAAAATTGCTATTTATAGAAGTAAATTGAGTATTCCAACATTAAGATGTCCTATTTCTCTTGGTGGACTGATCAATAATGAGATTCATTGGTTTCAGGGCCTTCTGCAAAGTGAGGTTGAAGGTTTTGATGACGAGTGTGTTGGTTTTTATGGAAGATGTGATTTTCATGCAACACACCACCAGTGCAATTCTGATGCTAATCCGTGTAACACCAAACCTGATCATCCTGGAGAAGAGGAATTAACTTGCGCTCGGACTGAGGTTTGGTGTTTATTGAATATGTTTCTGATTCATTGAGATTCTAGGTTGTGAAATCTTCTTATTCTTGTAATTCTTCATTGACTTCCCATTCAGGGTTACAAGGGTCGCAAACGAGAAGGTTTTCGGCATAATATTCCTCCACAATCTGATGGCACTGGTGGATGCCTTGTTTCACAAGAGCAGTTAAATGCATGGCTTCATATTCATGGGCAAAAGTTATGCACCAAAGGGCTTCCAAAGCTGCCAGCTTTAGAGGTTGAATACGATTGTCGGGTATGTTAATATTATGTTTATCGAGCTTTAGTTATTGAATGTAATTAAAGAATGTAGCGATTGTAATTACTTATTTTTTTTGTTGGGGGGGGACGCTCCAATTGGCTTAGTACTGCTTATCTCATTGTTTGGCTTTTTCTGTCAATTGCAGAAAGAATATGCTCGCTATAAGCAGTCAAAAGGCTGGAAACATTTGGTAGTATACAAGTCGGGCATCCATGCGCTTGGTCTATACACGTCTCGGTTCATTCCCCGCGGTGCTATGGTTTGATTTCTTCATCCTATAAGATGCAAAACTGTCTTCCTGACCATAACAAACCTAATCATTTTCCCCCACCCCTAACTTCTTCTAGGTGGTTGAGTATGTCGGTGAAATTGTGGGGCTCCGTGTGTCTGATAAAAGAGAAAATGAGTATCAGTCTGGACAAAAGTTGCAGTACAAGAGTGCTTGCTATTTCTTTAAGATTGATAAGGAGCACATTATAGATGCCACCCGCAAAGGCGGAATTGCTCGATTTGTTAATCATTCATGCATGGCAAGTTTTTCTCCAACTAGCAATTTCAACTTTGTTTCCTAGAAATTTAGCTTTTTGATGTATGCTGCAGTTTTATGGTCTCTGGATTTATATGTCATTGCATTAACTTTCTATTTTTTGCTGCTTGGACTCACCTTTGTTTTCTTTGTTGTCAATTATTATGACCAGCCAAACTGCGTTGCAAAAGTGATCACTGTGAGGAATGAAAAGAAGGTAATGCTCTAGTTACTAAAATACTTGAAATCCTTTTTTAATGGTTCAGTCTTTTGCTCCAGAAGGAAGAATTGGTTCTCAAGCTTGGCCTTGCAACTTTCTTGTTGACTAAACCTATTTTATTTCTTTTCATGGAGACAATGAGAACTAATTTTCTCATACACGTGATAACAAGGCATTAGCACTTTTATTTCTGGAGTATGGCATTTAATATTAAATAACCTTAGATCTTTTATTGTCGGAATACGGAAAATAGATTCTTATTCCTATGGTTGGTGATCACCCAAACCAGTTATTTGTCCACATCAGAATGGTCAGTTTATGAAAAATTGCGTACAGTTCCCCTCCTCAACCCTCCAATTTAAGTCAACTACAAAGGTTTATAATTCTAAAAGTTTCAGGGATAAAAAGGTTAGTCCTTTTTTCTTAAAATGCATCAACTTGTTTTCTTGACTTCAGTCTGAAAAATTTGCATATATTTTATGAAGGACTATTATATCTGTGCATGCAGGTTGTGTTTTTCGCTGAGAGAGATGTATATCCTGGAGAAGAGATTACGTACGATTACCATTTTAACCACGAGGATGAAGGTGAAAAAATTCCATGTTCTTGTAATTCCAAGAATTGCAGGCGTTCTTTAAACTAAGAAGCGGCGGTAATATGTTGTTTGTAAATGGAATGGCCATTTTGCTGCACAAAAGTAAATGCAATCTGTATCAATTTTGGCTTCTACGGAGGGCTGAATGTGCTGGTTTGTAAATAGACATTTCGCCCGTTTGATTCCGTTTTCGTGGCGACAAATGAAGTATCTCTTCTATGTATGGACTTCTCATTCAAAGAAGTTTTTCTCTAGTAAGAATGTTTTTCAATCAATCAAAAAGAGAACATCGTTAATCACTGTAAAAAAAATTTCTTATCTCCCTCTTTCAGGATGGATTTGTTTTGGTATATTGTTATATATCCATCTATTCGCTTTATCTTTACATTTTTTGAGGAAAATATTTTCACATGTACTCCACTTCTGGTAAGACGGTAGAACTAGAGTCATCAATACCGTATCGGTCAATATATACCGTTTTTGTCTTATTCTGTTCTACCGGTACGGTATTCATATTTTGTACCGATCAAATTATCGTTCTGTACCGGCAAGTACCGGTGAAACCGGAGGCTAAGCACTATGTACCGGCTGAGATATTTTGTTTCGTACCGGTTCTTTAAAAAATGTAAAGGTAATATATTTTTATTAGAAATTTTATAGATTGAACATATAAGGAATAATAAAAGCACTTTAAGTTCTTATTATATCAATCAAAGTTTCTGTACTTTCTCATTCATAATATCTACGTAAACTTTGATTATATTCTTTTATCTATATGACGTTCTATTTTACACACGTGCGCAGGCACAAACGCGCACAAACAAAAATAGTTTATTCTTGAATCCGAAGATGTTATTATTGAACAAATAGTTTATTCATTCATAAGAATCTTATAAATGAGATCGTTGAAAAGGGGGATAATCCTAAAAGTGATAACTCAATTGAATAAGCTACTTATTTTATTTAAAAATTAACGTAATTCAAACTCTATAGGATAAATAGTTTATTTTAGAAAAGCTTTTAGTAAAAAAAAATATATGTATATTTTGTTAGTTAGCTAATGAGTGAATATTATAAATGTATATTATTGATGATAAATTTGAAACGGTACCGGTACATATCATTTTATGGAAGAAACGGTACGCACTCCGATACAGTATGCTTAACTATGGGTAGAACCGTTTAATCATAGGAATGGGAAACAAACTTACACACAAAGATACATGCCTATATTTTTGGACTTTTTGGGCGCGACACCATGAAGAAGAAATGCATCTAGTGGAGTTTGCTCCTAGCTTTACGGCTATCCAAGACGTGAGATTTTGGTTCATTGGCCGAGGAAATGGGAGAATAAAGAAGCAAACATTCATTATAGATGTCAATTTGGGTGTCTCGTCTTGCACCAATGCAAGTCGCCTCATTTTCATTTGTCTCATCTTTGTGTTGCCCAATATTTGATTTTAATATGCCCTGCTTGGCCTTGCCTCATCTCAATTCGGTCCACCTGTTCTATTTGACCAGATTTAATAAGGGTCAACTTTATAGCTTTCAATTCCTTTTTGTTTATCTAATCAATTTTTTTTTGTATAAATATATTTTCTTTACTCTGACTACCAGCAGCGGCCAGAGGTGATGGTTGGTAGCGGCGGCTAGCAATAGCAGTCGTTGGATCTTATGGGTGATTGACAGAGTTCACAAGCATTGGTGGTCGAAGGTAGTGGGATGTAGTGGTTCCGGCAGTGATGGCGTTTAGAGGGAGGTTTGCGGTTTCTTGTTTGTGTGTGAGGGAAAGGACAAAAAAAAAAAAAAACCCATAAAAATGTATTTAGGTTACCTTTAAGAGCCCCTAAACCCTGAAAATGCTTTGAAAAAAATTATAGTAATGTTGTTATAGTATAAGAAAGACTCAGTAAAGGTTTGATAATTTTTGGAGTTGATTTATTATCATTTTTCGTATCGCATGGATTTTAGCAAAAATAAAAAACATAGAAATAGTTTTAGCACCTTTTAAATCCTGATTTTTATTTCTAAAATTTTTCTTCATATATTAAGGCTTTTATAAAAATTATGAGTCCTTAATTCTAGCTAGAAGCAATTATGGTAATTAATGAGTTTTAGTGTATTAAAGAAAATTATTTTTAATTTGAAAATAATAAAAAAATATTCAAAAAATAATATTTTTATCCCATATGCTCTATTAATCTATAAATAATGCTTAATGAATGATAAGAATCTTCTTGAGATATTTCAGAGCCTCGTAGAGTGTGACGAGTGTCGGGTTAGGCTGGCCCTATGTGGGACCCGCTTTGAATTTGTGGTTCCGGGTAGAGAAATGAGTACACTGTGAGTAGTTATATTAGGTTTATAATATATTAGTGTGGATAGTGTTCTGATAAATAATTTGCCCGACCTAGGTTAATTCAAAGGATTTTTGGATCGAGGCCATTGAACAGTGCATAGCTTGAACTGTGATAAAGGATTTCTATTCGAAACCCGATTCATCAATTTGTCCTCGCATATATTTTTTTCAAGATTGCCATCGAATTTCTTTGGACTCTATTATATTTGCTATGAGAATGCGTAATTTGCCTTTAATACCCTTTTTCTTGAGCCTTAAGTGTTTATTGAAAATCATATTCGATTCTCTGTATTTATTTCTCATTTTGCATCGATTTAATCATTGCATTATCGTTTGTTGTCATTTTGCATATTGACATGAGAATTTGTATCGAAACGTTTGGTGGGAGTTGATGTATATTGGAGG
This sequence comes from Escallonia herrerae, assembly GCA_033070095.1. Lineage (NCBI taxonomy): Eukaryota > Viridiplantae > Streptophyta > Magnoliopsida > Escalloniales > Escalloniaceae > Escallonia > Escallonia herrerae. Next base: position 15,066 of record JAVXUP010002916.1, read on the forward strand.
ATATTGGTGTGGGCTAGTACCTTGATGGACTAGCTGGCGTATTGGTGTGGGCTAGTGCCTTGATGGACTAGGCCGTGGAAAGTGTTAATGAGCATCACCGTTGTGCCTTTGCTACCCTGCATTGCCTGTGTGACTTTGCAACTACTCATGTTCATTAACGTTTGTGATTGTTTGCATCGTATCCGAAAGTCATATTAATATCTGATCGAATTAGTTGTAATCATTGTGAAATTCATGAATTCATCATCGAATTGTTTCTTTGAACCAAACCATCATTGTTTTGCATTTGTAAATTATTTCGTAGTTTATTTGTTTTAGCGACCTTACTGAGCTCACACAAGCTCATTCCCCTTTAACTTCCTTCCGCATGTAATAATCGATAATAGACCGCATTGAGTATCGATTAGAGCCAAGCGTGGCAAATAGGATTTTAAGTTTTGGTTTTGGTCATTAGAACCCCTATGTGGGTGAATATTATTGTTTAAAAATTTTTGGACTTAGTTTTGATGTTTTATTTATGACAGCTTACGAGGAGTATGATTTAATTTATGGATTAGTTGCTTTGACAGCTTACGAGGAGTATGATTAATTTATGGATTAGTTGCTCTGACAGATTTGTATTATTTGGTTGAGTTGAGCTATTATTATTTTAGTCAATTGATTGAGCGAGTGTCTTACGTTCCAAAAATTCCGGGATGTTACAACAACGGTTTCCCTTCCCCTTCCCCTTTTCCCTCACTCGCACAAGCCACGAGAATACACACAGGACCACAAAAAATATACACAACACCATACTCTCATCACTCCCACGCAAAACAACTTGCACATAGCCGTGCATCATGCGCTATGGCTATTCCATTTCATTGCTCATCTCGGTAGAACCATGGCTGCGCCGGAGCACAAACCACAGTAGCCATGGCTACCCATATCCCTAAACTTTTTCCCCTTCACAGCCACAAATATGAACACATACATCTCACTCTACACGGCTCTAAATACACCCAAGAAAAAAACCAAAATTGTAACAAATGAAAAACTTATCGGATATCTGATCGTCTCGCCTGCAACCTTGTAGGCAAAAGAACTCTTTTTCTCACTAGCTAACATACGATCCTTTTCTAAAAATCTCAATCTCTCTCTCTCTCTAACTCTTCTCTTTCTCTCATTATCTTTATCTCTATCTCTACCTATCTATTTTGTTGTTTTGTTTTTCTAACCGATAACTTTGATATTAAACAAATATCCTGACTTTTCTCCACTTTCTTCTCCGTTTCTGCCTTTCTCTTTCTCTTTCTCTTGGCTTGTAACTGAGAGATGGTTCCTTTCTCTGATGTAACCGGAAAAATGGATTAATGCACCCATTTCTTCCTGATTTATCTCCCATGTTTTCTTTCTAAATTTAATTTTTCCAAAAGTAAAGAGTTGGCTTGAAGTTTTTTTTCCCCTTAAATTATCTAATAATCCTCGACAAATTTTAAATATTCAACTCACCCTTTCTAATTTTTATAAATTGCGTATTACTTAGCAAAAGAATATCGCTAAAGGTTGTTGCTAAAATTCGATCACGTTGGTCGTCACTAAAGATCTAAACTAATATCACTTATAACTGCTATTATTAAATTATAACTTACGGTTCCTACAATTTCATGGCTAAAGGTTTCCAATAAAATTAGGTTGCGCTAATCGATGCTAAATGTTGTGTATAAAAAAAGTCGCTAAAAGTCGCTACTTAAAATATTGGCACTTAACTAAAAAATTCATTGCTAAAAAAATATAATTTAACCCGTTAAAAATATATTCGGGTTCAGGGTGTTACCTTCTCTCCATTTATAAAAATTTTCTCCTTGAAATTTCACATACTTATCATATTGTGATCATCAAAATATTTAATCAATTCTTATAAGCAATCACACATCAATGCCTCAGACCAAATGATATATCCGTTAGGCTTTCACTACGTACTCTGCCGTTTTCACTCCATACTTAGTTATCTAACCACCACTATGGTTCAACTCAGTCACTAAAGTCTTTCCCTGACTCTCTTGTTCAAACTTATGTTTCTCTCACCAGCTTTTAAAGTCTACAAAATCATAGACCTAAGCTTTGATACCAACTGTAACATTTAAAAAATTTGAAACTTTAACACCCGAACTTTTCCGGAGCGTTATCACTCCGAACTCTCGGAGCTTTAAGACAATCACCACTTAATGACATAAAAACCTCGATTTCAAATAATTGTCTATGAAAACCTATGTCAGAGCTTCTAATCATCACAATTCCTCAAATCAATTTAAGTCTAACCAAAAAGCTAGAGAAGTTTACCCGCGTAAAGGGTCTTAATGATCAATACTAAAAAATAAATTCACTTCCTTACGCTTAGCTCTAATCCATTCTCGGGCAACTTAATGCTGGCTATCACCTTTTGAGAGTCCAGTAAAGTTGATCAATGATTTAAACAAACAAAACGATTGAGACAATTTTACATTGAAGTCAAATAACAACTTTTACACGGATTTATAAATGAAACCAATGCACTTCGATCTAGACGTAGGGACAAGTAATAAACTCAATCCCTTAAATCATTAGTTATTTCAAAACAGTTCTGGTGCAATAAAACAGAAATATAAAACATTGAACATGAGTAGTACACTGTAGCAAAGTCACCCCGACAGTGCTCGATGCGCTTTACATATGCATACGTATACTGAAAACTTTATCTAGGTACTAGTTTAACCCAATAAACAGATCATCCTTATAACTCCAACAATACAAACTATCCTTATAACTCCCAGGTTTACTAACTCATGTCATTATTCAAGGAATTTATACACAATTCAAACTGTTTTACAATGATTGAATTAAATAAATAGATAAGAATAACGAATTTCAAACGATCGCTATTAGGCTCAAATTAGGGTTCCATGGGCAGTTTCAAAACATCTTTATATTAAAAATAAAATCAAATCAATGTAGCTATTAAAGTTGTCATAAAATATTTAAAATCAGAACGATGAAGTAGGGTTTGGATATAATTTCTTACCTCGGTCCAAGTTAAGCAATGCCACCAACTCGATCAAAATTCTCTGAATCAACCTAGATTGACAATCTATATGTTAGAACACACTCTATACTGCTATACTATAAACTTAATATCAATTAACCACCACGTGCTCACTTCTAACCTCGAACTCACGTAACTCAAAATGAGTCTCACACACGGCCAATCTAACCGAGAACCGTGTACGCTCTTTAACGCGTAACAATACTCTAAATACATTTTAAATTATAAAAAAATACTTTTATAGCTTAAAAAATTACAAAAAAGTTAAAGTATGAATTTTCTGACTTTTTAAATATTTTTGAATTAAAATAATTTCTTGAAATGCAAGAAAAACCCATAAATAGCCATAATTATTTTTAGCCAAAAATAAAGTTCCATAATTTTTGTAATAACTTTACAATATATAAGGATAATACAGAAACTAAAATTTAACATAAAAAAGTATCAAAACTATTTTAAGATCATCCGTTTAGCTAAGTCAAATGCGATACCAATTTAGTACCAAAACAACTCTTAAAATTACAAAACTGAAAATGGAGCTTCTTTGTATCATGAAAACATTACATAAAATTTCCCAGAATTTATTAAGAACATTAAATGCTCCAAATAGAAATAAAAATAAAAATTAATAAAAATAACAAACAATATCAGAAAAATATGAAATTTTAACAATAATTCTAATATTGCTCTATGAATCTTCCTATAAGTTTCAGAAAATTTTCGAAAATTGTACGATACCTAACAGTAACATGAGACAATTGTGCAAGAACAGTATACCACACAGCATAAACCCTTTTCACTTGCTTCTTTCTTTCTGTTCCTTACTTTCTACCCATACTCAGTACCCAGCACACCCATTCACGGCTGTGATGTTGTTTCCTCCTTCTCCATTTACACCACCTCAACACACAAACCCATACACATGCACTCATATTACATACACCCCCACACACATATTCACTCACCTTATATACACTACACTATTATCGTTGCAAGTCTTCATCTTCACAAGCATCCAACGATCACAGTAAAGCCACTGCCGTGAGGCTTCTTCTTGCTCAAATACCACACATACACACATGCACTTCCCACCTTCTCTCATCCCTTCTCCTAAACCCACTTGACCCAAAAATAAACACACAATACACTCATTGCTGCACCCACTTTTTTTTCTTTTTCTATTACATATGTGATTTCTTTTCGAAATCTCATATATGCTTATATAGTCATTTTGTTGATTGTCGGGTCTTATCAAAGCAAAACAATTGTCATGTAATTTGATTATTGATTTTATATATTATATAGAATTTTTGTAATGACTATGTTATGAGTAAATGAGCATACAATTATTACATTACTATAAACTTAAATTAACTGTAACATAATTTTTTTTCTTATAAATATCCATACGTTATATTTTTTACATATGTGGTTTTTTTGTCTTTGTATGAGAGAGATATAGTCAAATCAAATCCTAAAAATTTGTATAATTAGAGTTTTAGAATTAGTTTTCACATCTTACGAGGCTTCCTCGTATAGCCCCCACACAATTCCTGCAAAATAAAATAAACTTAAAAAAGGAATTACATTCAAAATAATATTTGCATATCTTTAGATACATTGACACCTGTAGTATATATCTTTAGGTCCTTTTCAACTATTAGATTTATGAATAAGCTTTATCATTATTACCATTTTAATGAATAATAATTCTACATTCATTTGTTGTTTGTATGGTTCCATTGAAATTATAAATATATGTTTAGTCACTTTAGTGACGATTAGTGTAGCAGTGTTAATTATAAATATATGTTTAGATTGGGGACTATTGAACTCATAATATATTACAAATTTATTTGAAAATAATGTCAACCCTTTAGTTTTGGAAACCAAGGATAAATTTAGGGAGGAATTAAACATTTGCATAATATATTTTCGGTTACATTAGAGGAAGAAGGAATGAAAATTTCAGTTACTACAGAGAGAGAGAGAGAGTGAAAAGGAGTGAAAGAGAAAGATAGAGACAGTGGATATTCTGGGAGAGAGAGGGAGAATTCTACAGAGAAGAAGCTATACGGGAAGAGGAAGAGAGAGAAAGACGGCAATCGATTTTTCTGGCAAATTGCACAGAGTTTTTCAGTAAGTTTCTAGCCATATATTTTTTTTTTTCCAGAATTACGGAATGTTTATGGTGACTGTAAAGGGAAGGCTGTGAGTGTGTGTTCCATGTGTGTATACGTGAGATCTTGTGGGTTATATGTGAGACGTGAGGGGGCTGCCATGGCCCTGAGAGTGTGTTTGTGTATGTTGCTTATAGCAGTGAGATGGGAGAGAAAACTATGATGGGTTTATGGCTGTGATATAAATATATACACATACGGGTATGAATCTGTGTATATGAGTTATATGTATATGGGTGGATGTGAGATATATGGTGTTGAGTACGGTTGTTTAGAGATAAAGGGAGAGGGATCATGGGTGCCGTCAACCGATGTTGCGGCGCCACCAAAGAACGGCCATGAAGGGGCTGATTTTAGAGAGAGAAAATGGCTGTGAATTGGGTTTAGAGGCAGGCATGGTTGCCGTAAAAGAAAGGCAGTGGCAGTGGCAGTGGCAGTGGCAGTGGTGTACCTTGGATCACAGATTGACAACATAGCCAATAGGTATACAGTATACATGTTCCTTCGAGTAGTAAAGGAGAGGACATTGGCGAGGTCGCCGGGAATTTGGATAGAGTCACAATTCAAAAGCAGAAACTAGGTAGGAACTTTGAAAGTATAAAAATCTCTTTTTATACAAGTGATTCTTTTCGTACCCGTCAATTAATATGTGTCCAGAAGACTTTTTCATTTGGATTGAGTTAAAAACAATGTCTGAAGAACCATCTGGCTCTTTGAAAATAGAGTATATAAAGAGAATTTTTGTTAGGATGGAGTACAGCAGGTAACAGAAAGGGACTCTCGGTGTGCATCAGATCCGAAAATCCCGGAAGATATTAAATTGGCCCGAAATTACATGGCTGTTCATCGCAGAGCCTGTAGGAAACCCCTCAAGCTTTCTTGTGTGTTTCAAAAGAAACTTATATATGGATTGATAGACTCCAAGTCTAGATAATGGTTACAGTGGCAGGAGCGTTATCATCAAAGCCTTATCAGAGTATTGCACCTCTTCCCAGTTTGTGGTTACAGTGGCTATGGTTTCTAGCTTGGAGAATTTCCCACATAGCACTATAGGTACAAGCAAAGAAAAAAGGAAAAAAAAAGGGGTTTCTTGTTGAGTTTGGTAACCAAAGTTTTTGGGTTAGTTGAATGGTCTTAAAAGGAAGGAGAAGATATGGGAGATGGGTTTTATGTTTTCAACTGTGTGTGTCTAGTGTGTGAGTGTAGTGTGATTGTGATGTGAGCGTTTGCATATGCTGTGTGTGCAGGGTGAGGTGAGGTGTTTGAGCGGTGGAATGAATGAAGTGCAAGAGAAGGAGAGGGACACCCACTGCCTCACGACCGTAACATCCCGGAATTTCCGGAACGTTAACAATCAATCGATCGATGACACTGAGACAATGATAACTTCATAATCAATGGAAAGTCATCATCAGGATAATACCACAAGCGGTCAGAGCAACTAAACCATCAATTTAAATCATACTCTCAGTAGACTGTCATAAACGAAACATCAAATTTAAGTCTTAAAACTTTAAATAACAATATTTATTCACGCAGGGGTTTTAATGAGCAACGCTAACTTAAATCAATTACCCTCGCTCGGCTCTTATCCTTATTCGGGCAACTTAATGCTGCTTATCATTTACGGAAAGAAAGTCAAAGGGGAGTGAGCTTTTGAGAGATCAGTAAAGTCGCTCAAATGAAAAAAAAAATTGAAATAATTTACAGATGAAATTCAATGAAAATTTTCCAAGAGTTTCAAAAGAATCATAATTAATTCGATCAGATATCAATATGATTTTCGGACACCTTGCAAACAGTCAATCACAGATACACCGGCTAGTCCAATAAGGTACTAGCCCACACCAATACACCGGCTAGTCCATCAGAGTACTAGCTCACACCAATACACCGGCTAATTTGTTAAGGTACTAGCCCACACCATCAACTTCGCCAAAACACACCAATGCAGAATCTCATGTCAATATGCAGAGTGACAGTAATCATAACACAAGAAATATATTGATGCACTATGAGAAATAAAACAGAGCATCAAATATGATTTACAATAAAAGCTTAAGGCTTAAGAAAAGGGTATTAAAGGCAATTAACAAATTCTCATAACAAATATAATAGAGTCCAAAGAAATTCGATGGCAATTTTGAAAAAAATATACGAGGACAAATTGATGAATTAGGTTTTGGATAGAAATCCCTTACCTCAATTCAAGTTATGCGCTCCCGGCTATTCAAACTTGTTCAAACCTCGAATTAAAAACAGGAAAATTAATTATTTGAATTCAACCTAGCCTCACAAACTAATTAACACATTAACTCTAATTAACCTTGATTAGCTCTTACTTAAACCCTAATTAACAATAGTTAAGTCTAATTAAACCCAATTAACCTATTTAGATTCGAATTTGCCCTCATTAGCATTAACCCTATTTAGCTCGAATTAGCCTTATTAGCCTTAATAGGCCCTAATTAAAACTGATTAACCCTACTGTTAATTTAATCTCTAATCAGCCCTAATCACCGCTGATTAGAGATTAAATTAACAGTAAATTAGGTTTAATTAATTTTAATTAGGGCTAATCAGAGTTTAAATTAACTAAAAATTAGTGTTAATTAATTTTAATTAGGCCGCGTACACTGTCTACCCGGTATGACTGCAGGTGCCATGATAGAAGCGTCCCCACCACCCGCTGCATCTCTATAGACGCAAACATCGACCTTGGAGCGCTCGTCGTTACATGAGGACGACGTCTGTCGCATTGCTGAGGAGGTTTATAGGAGGATCACGACGCATAATCATGTACAACCACTATGTATGTTTAATTAGTGAATACTATACGATTGTTTTCGAGATTGATGCGTTTGTGCCTTTACATGTAGGGCACTACTGCTGGATATGCCTTTGGGACTAGCCGAACCCTAATCAGCCCCTTCCCCTCCTAGCACTTTGTATCCTGCTCCCCCCCCCCCCAACTTGTACTCCCCTCCCCTACTCTATTAATGTATCCTGCTCCCGTGCCCCCCCCCCTCTCCGACTTGTACTCCCCTCCCCTACTTTACTAATGTACTCCGCGTCTATGCCTTCTTGAATTTTGTATACATTTTATTGTTGGATTGTTGTTGTCGGAATGTTGCATTGTGATTACAGGTTTAGGTATTAAAAAAATAATTTTTAAAAAAAATTAGTTTGACTCTTAGCGACAGACTATTTTCGCCCGTAAAAGTCTAACTATTTTAAAGGAACTAGTTTTTGCTACGGAATTTCCGTTGCTAAATATTTTACGTAATAAATTATTACTGAAAACAGAAAATAAATTAAAATATAAAAAATAGAATTAGAGACGCAATTGTGTTTGTTTGTCCGTCGTTGAAGGTAGATTTTAGGCGACGGGTTGTAAAAATCCTTCACAAAACTTTTAGAGGCGGGATTGTAGGCAACGGACCAGTCGCTAAAACCCTTCCCGACAGGTTGTGGACTTTTAGCGACAGAAATTTTCGTCCTAAAAATCTTTTTTCTTGTAGTGTTTCTCTCTCTACATTTAATTTTTCACGAACTCATTTTCTCTCTCCTGGCCCACTTTTTTATTCTATTTCTCTCTCTTTATATAATGTTCCACTAACCAATTTTCTTTCTCCTAATAAACTTTTTTCCTCATCTCTCGAAAGTATAGAATGAAAAACAAACAATATATAACTTGAATCTTTAATCTGCGTACAAGTCAAAGTTGATCGAATTATGTGGAACGGAGGGGGTAAAATATAATTTCATGCCACTTATAATCTAGTTTGCATAAAGAATGATAATCGACTATTAAAAAAATAATGAATTTATTTGTAAAATGATATTGTCACGGTTTAACGACACTTTAGAACTGCCACTTACAAGTAAGGCAGATAGAATCTCATTTTCAAAAATTATGGGCTTTACCTACCAAAAGCAAAACAAGAAGGGCTTTGATTTAACATGTAGCGGCAAGTTAATTAACCGAAAACAAGTAAACAATTAAAGCATGTAAAAATTAAAGGCTTGCTTCGATGGCTTGCTTTTTTACTATTTAAAGCAGAGATAACTTGTACTTCCAGACCAAATGTGATCTACTAGAGCTGAAAATCATATTTTTAGTGTTACAATTGTATGCATGAAAGGAACTTCTTTAATCAATCTTAATGACTAACATTTCTATTAAACAATATGATTTTGTAAATTGAAGTTATTAATTGTACGAGATTTTGACTACTTTACCTTATAAAAAAGCATACTATAAGGGATTAAAGAGACCGTCCTTTTGGCTAAAGCTGGTTACATGTCTTGGATAACACTTTGTTGTGGTCACTTTTGCTACAAGAGCATGAAATCCAGATCCATAAGACGTTAACAAAACTACTTGCTACTTTCAACAAATTATATAAACGCAAGGGCGTGGAGTGAAATTAACAGCTAGTCGTTATCATTCCTATTCACAAAAAAACAGCAAGGAATTCTTGGGACATCTTGTCTAACACTTGCGCTCTGGTCTTCTGTCTTTTTTCTTTTAATGGTGTACAAGTCCTTGTTAACCATAGTGAACGACAAAGCAAGACCAAGAAAATGAAGAGAAAAGAGAAGATAAAGCTTATAAAGAACCAGTGAAGGGTCAACGATGGTCCATATTATAGATAAGTTTATGGGAACCATTGCTATTAAAGACACATTCGTATCTAAGGCGCAAAGAATATTTGTAACTTAAACACAAGACGCAGATAAATAATAAATAAATATTAGTAAATTAAATGAATAAAATTACTTCATAAATTTAACAAATTTTCGACACTAAAAGAAGTTTTTAATCAAATAAAAAATACTTAATCCGAAGTGAACATGATATTGTTATTCTTATTATCGGTAAGGGCCAAGACAATAATATTTTCTTCAAATGTAACCATAGACTCCAAGTCCGATAGAGATTTCTTCTCAATTTCATCTTCTTTGTCTACAAGATGAGCTGAAGGATAAATTTACCTAAAAGGACCATAAGTGTGTGACGGGCAGTGATATATTGAATAACAGTAAAATAAAAAATCAATTACTCGGGGATTTGGATTTCAATTTTTTTTCTTTTTTTTGGGTTTAGGTATTGATTTATGATGTTATCAGAGAATAAATCAGAAATAACAAACGGTTATGATAATTCTATTATGGTAGAATTCAAATACTTGATTTTTTGGGCTTTTTGCGTCTTCCCCCTTTTGCTTCTTTGCTTGGGAGCCTAGATGACGAAGGAGCGCGCGTCTTTGAAGGGGTTGTGCCTATCCTACACGAGGTTCGCCCGCAATTTTGATAACACTCAGCGGAACACGTACTATGTGCTCAAGTATTTATTATGTGGTGATGCGATTTGTTGGGCTAAAATATGACTATTAATCTGCCCGTGACACATCACGTTTCCAAAATCTTTCAACCTATAACGAGAACCAATCTAGCACGAAACTTAGCGAAAGCTTAGGCTCAGCCCAAATAACGACACTTCAGCCTGGTTTGTCCATGACTTCATGCTGTACCCTTTGTCCACCCGGACTCAACATTTCACCAGGAGGCAACGATCTAGAACAAATTATGATTAGAATTCTGAGTCTCGTTGTGCAAGGCATTGCATAGCTTGGTGTCCTTAACCCTAAGACCCATTGAGTCACCTCACAAGCAGGTACACAAACGTTTACACCCCTTCACTCGTACTTACTCGGAGCTCTTCGTGCACAATTTGCATTAAGCATCAAAATATTCACCTGAGATCCCCCCTGGGTTCACTTTTTTTATTTATATTTGTGCAGGTGCCCTTGCCCAATATATTCCATCATTTGCTCCATTTACGTTCATTGCACATCTGTGCAACTGAGAAAAGATCTTGTGGCACCCCATAGTACGACGCAAAAAATTGATAACCTAAACAATATCCACAAGATTTTGGCTGGCCAAAGAGTCGGCATTTCCTCCGAGCTATCCAATTGGCTTAAGCATTCAAACGATCTCATGGCTGCTGCTGCTTTTGGGAGAGAGGAAAAATAGCCATAGTTTCCAAATGGTCAAGGCCACAGTACGCTGCTACACATGAATGATTTCAATAATTAAGTATATCATGATAAATTTTCTAAAAGGCACCTTTTTTGCCCTACCTACGAATATTTGGTCACAAATGGCACCCCTTTACTGTATAGTGGAGAGGGAGCCACAATGTGCACCACTAGAGGTGCAATTTGGGTTGGGCTATCCATGCTAGCCCGTAACATTATGGGCGTGGGCTTAGTATAATAGTGACTGTGGTGGACGCGAGTACAAAATTTTAAGCCAATAAAAAACATGAGTTAGCATGGAAAAAAGGTTTTTCAAATCCCGTCCAGCCCGTATGAAACCCAGCCCATCAAACTTTTACATAATATATATAAATTTGACATGTACAAGTTTTTTTCCTTTAATCTTTAAAATCCTCTAACCATATGTGTTTACATATCTTTGAAGACTTTTTTTCCTCTCCTGTTTCTTATTACATGACTAGACACTGTAAGATTATTTTGAAACCCTTCTTTTTTCTTTTTCTTTTATTTTATCTTGACACTTTGTTTTCATACTTATAACTAAATCCATTTTGAGACTTCATTATACTCTCTTTTTTATTATCATGATTGATTTGTAAACTTCTACAGTAAATGATATGCTTAAAAATTAAATAAATAAAAACTCAGGACTAAATAGTATATTTGGATGATATTTGATATGCATTAAAATTAAGTAAACAAAAATTAATATAAAATTATGGACAACCCTTGGGCAGCCCATGTCCAGCCTGTGCCCACCAAAACTTTCACGGACTGGGCATAGACTTATATCATTTGGCAAGTAGATGGGCTGTGCTGGACATGGGCAGGAATTTTTGAGAGTGGGCTGAGTATGGTCTGACCCTTGGACCCGTCCAACCTGTCCAAGTTATAGCCCTATGTACCAGCACCAGCAGGCAATAGTCTCTCTATCAGATTTCCCTCTTGGGGCTTCCTTCAATGAACATCTCCATCGCTCACCGGTTCCCTTTGGTAAGAGTGTGATTCCTTTTGAGGCATGACAATCTTGCCATTACCCCACGTTAGCTCTGAAAGCTCGAGCAAAGCATGATGTACGCAATGGATAAGGCACTCGGGCTAATAACCTGATGGACTATGCCAAAGACATAGGCCCCGTTTGACAAAAATTTTTTTCCTCTTTTTTTTTTCAGTTTTAAAAACTGAAAAAAAAAGAGCGTTTGGTAACCATTTTTTTTTCAATTTAAAAAACCAGTTTTTAAACTGCAGAGTAAAAAAAAAACTCCAAAAACTGGTTTTTTTTTTCACTTTTGGTTTTTTTTTTCGACCACCACCACCACCCTCCCACCGCCGGCAGCCACCTCAGGGGACCACCGCCGGAGACTGCCGGCCGCCGGCAGCCACCTCCGACCGCCGGCGACCGCCGGCGACCACCGGCAGCCACCTCCGGCCGCCGGCAGCCACCGCCGGAGACTGTCGGCAGCCATCTCCGGCCGCCGGCGACCACCGCCGGAGACTGCCGGCAGCCACCTCCGGCCGCCGGAGACTGCCGGCAGCCACCTCCAGCCGCCAGCCACCACCGCCGGCCACCACCGCCGGAGACTCCGGCCGCCGGCCACCACCGCCGGTGAAGCCAGCCGCCGGCCACTGCCGGCAGCCACCTCCGGCCGCCGGCCACCACCGCCGGAGACTGCCGGCAGCTACCTCCGGCACCACCGCCGGTGACTGCCGGCAGCCACCTACCACCGCCGGTGACTGCCGGCAGCCACCTCCGGCCGTCGGCCACCACCACCACCACCGTGGACCACCGCTACGCCCCACCACCGCCACCGCAAACCACCAAAAAAAAAAGTCAAAATAAAAAGGGTTACCAAACACCCAAAAAAAAAACCTGGGGTTACAAACACCCACTTGTTTTTATAAAAAAAAAAATTAAGCCAAAAAACTGCTCTTTAAAAACAAAACCAAAAAAAAAATTTTGTCAAACGAAGCCATGTCGTAGCTTTTATGTCACCTTTACCAGCGAGACACACGTCTTCTCCAAAGTAACGTAATTCACCTCCCCTAAGAAAACTTCTTGCTATTGTAATAAATGGCCGTTTTGGTCAAGGAAAATTTTTATATAGTGGGTTAGCATAGCCCCTGCTCCTGTATCTATCGCTGTTAGATACAGTAACAAAGGATTTCCTAGCATTGTGGGGCCAAGACTCCTTAGGTACACCTTGATCTGACTGAATGCTTCTTGGCATTGTGAGTCCCATTGTTTAGTAGAGTCCTTTTGTAGCAACATGACTATTAGCTCACCAACCATCGTCAACTGAGAGATGAACCGGCTTGTACTGGATCCTTCCGACAAAACGTCAACTCTCTTTCTCACTTTTGGGGGGTGACACTTCTATTATGACATTAATCTTAGCCATATCCACCTCAATTCCTCGCTTGCTGACCATGAGCCTTAAAAGCTTATCAGCAGTAACTACGAACACACTTATGAGGGTTAAGCCTCACATAATGTTGATGCTGCCTTTGAAAATACCTCTACAAAAACCAGCAGTGGTCTTCATGCTTTTGGATTTGATGCTAAATCTTAATCGTTGCTCACTTCGACACTCTTAACGTAAACGAAAATGAATCAGGTTTCTCGAACGACTAAACTTAACCGATAGCCATGCACACTCTGAAATGCATTAGGACACTTCAAAATTAATAATAATTTCATATAAAATACTTTTATGCCTTAAAACAGCATCACGGGTTACAACATAAATTTTTTGAATATTTTCAAAATTAAAAACGATGTTCTTAAATACCAGAAAAAGCCCAAAAAATAACAATTAATGCTCCTAGCTCAAATCAAAGTCCCATAAGTTTCATGATTGCTTCAAAGTATATAATAAAAATACTAAAATAGAAATTAAGATTTTAAAATCGTCGAAATTATTTTAAAATCATTCGTTTTGTTAAATCAAATGCGATACATGTTAAGGTACTAAATCATCTCAGAAATTTAAGAAACTTTGACTGAGTTTTTTTTTACTATAAAAGCATTTATGTAATTTTTCCAAAATTTAATATTAATTTTAAAGGATCAAAACAAATTTTAGAACAACTGCACATGCAAACATATTAAAAATACCAAACGATATCAGAAGAATATGAAACTTTTACACTAATTCTAATATTGTACTAAGAACCATCCCGTAAAGTTTCAGAATTTTTTGACGATCGTACAATACCCAATAGCCACGTAGTACAACTGTGCAAGCTCAGTGTACCACTCCACTGCATGAACCCATTAACTGTTTACCCATCTTCTTCCTCTCCCTTCTCTGCAACACACTCAGTCAACTCACGGCTGTTTTTCCCTTTTTCCTTGCACTTGCATATGCAACACACACACCAGAACACATTATCCAAATCCATTATCCATCTTAATCCCAGTAAGCTAACCAAAAAACACTCTAACACCCTCACTTGCAGGCACAACAAAGAGCTTCTCTACACATTCTGGAAGGGAAGCATCTTCATCACCCATATTACCCACGTGCCTTTACACCAATAAACACACACAAAAGCACTCACTTCACACGATAACACACCTACTGCCTCACGGCAGTGGTGTTGTTCCTTCTTTCTACCCATCACTCACATCCACTCACACTCTCACACACTGCACTCACCTCACTTTTGTTGAGCAGTCTTCCCCCTCTCCATTTCTGACTTACACATCCATTCAATACACCCACAAATAACCACTCCTTCACCCACAGTACATACCACACACATTCTTTCTTTTTCTTTCACGCAAACACACACTACTACGGCTGAAATTTCAGCCCTTCACCAACCCACACTGTACCCACACAGTCTACACAGGAAAACACACAATACATACACATCTTTCCCGTACAAACACACATAGGTCTACCCACGCTAACATATTTCAGCTCTATATAATATACACCATCCAACATTAAAGTTCTAAGAATTTAAATTGAGGGAAAAGTGGGTAGAAAGCTTACGGAAAATTTTGTTCCGATCGCCGGATTTCACTGTCTGCAGCCATCCCTCTCCTTTTCTCGGTGCACCCTCTTCTTTTCCTTCTCTTTTCTCCCTTTTTCTTCTTTGTAACCGAAATTTCTTCCATTTCTTCTTTTCTCTTTGCTGTGTCGTTGTTCTCTTCTGTTTTTTTTTTTTTTTTCCAAAACTTTAGAGCAATTCCCCCCCCCCCCCCCCCCCCCTCTCTCTCTCTCTTCCCCCCCCTCTCTGTCTGTTGTAATCCGAGGAGCAATTTCTCTATCTATTTTGTAACCAAAGACTCCCTCTAATGGTAAGTTAATTCTCTCCCTAATTTCTTCATTGGTTCCCTCTGTTTCCCATTTAAAAGGTTGACACAAAATTTTCAAATAAATAGATTTTGAATTTATTTTATCTATTTATTATTTACTAACCTCGCTTTACGTATCGTCACTAATAATTGCCAACAAAATTTGATTATACCAATCGTCACTAAAGACCTAAATTGATGTATGGTTTCCTAAAAAGTTTTCGCTAAATATTATAACGTTTAATGTCTCCAAAAATATCGTTACGCTACTTATTACTAAATATTTTCAATTAATAACGACTATCGATAAATTTACAACTTACGGTTCCTAACATTTTTCCGCTAAAGGTTATCGGAAAAAAAATCGTCTATGCAAATCGACTTACATATTGCGTATGGAAATTGTCACAGAAGAACTCAAATAATTATTTATAAACTTGTAGTTAAAAGTCGCTAATCAGTATACCGATACTAAAAAAAAAATTGCCGCTAAGAGTTGTTAAATAAAAAATATCGACGGATTTTTTTTCTTTAAATGAATCCGTTAAAATATCGGAGTATTACACTGCAGTGAGCATGCAAATGGGTAGTGTTGTTTTTTTGAACTTGTGTAAATGATGGTGAAATGGACGGAATGTGGGTTTGCTCTTTGTGTGTATACAGGTTATGGGAGTTGGTATGTGCATGAAAGGTGATGCAAAAGTGAAGGCGGAGATCTAGCACCCCGAACCTTAATATTGCCTAGTGGTTTAATTTATATTTAAGCCAAGACTTTTATACGCAATTTGTAGGTCGATATGCATAGACGATATTTTGCTGGTGACCTTTAGTGACTAAATCTTTAGGAACTATAAGTTATAAGCTAAGGGATGTAGTATAAGTGATACCGATTTACGTTTTTGTGACAATTAGCATGGCCCACTTTTATGTAGCCACTTTTAGTGACAAATAAGGACATGTGATAGCGTATCAAGCACATTAAAATTTTTTGAGACGTAAACTATAGTAAATAATTTATTACTGGTCTTTTGGTAATGATAGAAAAGTTCGGGTAAATTTTTGAGCGACTAATGAAAGCTCAAGGTGTCTTTTTGTGATTTTCCAGTTTAGAGTTTTAATATATATAACCTACATGCTATAGGGTAGCTGTCAATGCTCTTCTTCATGTGATGTTTCGGCCGAGAGAGACAGAGAGTTTGAGAGAGGAAGAAGGGCAGATTTTTCAGCAATTGTCATGATTTTTCAGGTAAGTTTCTTAGACCCTTTTTCCTCTCTTGTTTAGTTAAATGTTTATGAAATTAAAGGGGGAACTGGGTATGGGAGAAAGTGAGCAGCATGCACGCAAAGGTGTGTGTAGTGTGATGCATAGGAGCCTTTTTAGAAAGGGGAAAGGTTGTTGTGAAGACAACTCTGTATATGTGTGTGCACACTATGAAAAAGGGAAGAAGGGGCTCTACTATGGGTCAGTATATGGGTTTAGATAGAGAGAGAGAAGAGATAGAGATAGAGATAGAAAATAGGTCAAGCGGGCAAAACTTATCTCGTGTATAGCATGTATATGTGTGGACAAGGTATAATGGTTTATGTGTTTTAGTGTGTGGAAGTGCATACAATTGTGCATGTATGTGCTAATATGGCTGCCGCGAGTGGGGTTTGCTGTGAGTTTTGGTTGTGCCGTGAGAGTGGTAAATGGGTTCATGGGTGCCATGGCCATGCCTTTTAATTTGAAGTTCAGAGGAGTTTTTGGGTGCTTGTCTTGGGTGTAAGCAGGTGAGTGACCATGGGAGCGTGTGTGTGTGTGTGTATAAAGACAAGAAAAATGAAAAGGGGGAAGCAGTATACTGCCTGTGTGCTGTGTACGTAAAGGGGTGAGGAGTTGTTTTTTGAATGGGTGCTAATGTGAAGTGGGTGTGTGAGGAGATGTAAATATATGTGGGTGTGTATCAGATTGTGTATTGAGGGGGAATGGGAAGCAAGGTGCTGTGTATGTGTGCAATTTGGAGTTATGCAAGTTGTATAATCATGTATCTAAATGGGTTTGCAAGGTGGTGAGATGCATGAAGGTTTGTGTAAATGGGTGATGGAGTGGGTCGGAAAAGATAAGGAAAGGAGAGGGATAGAACAGCCACGAGTGGGTGGAAATTCCATTCGTCTTTGTGAACCTGTGTGAGAATATATACATATGTTTGCATGTGTGTTGAGTGAATGAATGTGGGTGTAGTATGTTGTGTGGGTGTGTGTATATATATATATATATATATATATATATATATATATATATATATATATCCATGAAGTGAGTTTTGAGTATGCAATTAATGGTTATCGGATTAGCGTTAAGTACGATACATACACGAGATAGCAAAAAGTGACTGTAACTGTGTGAAATTCTATAGTATAATACTTTACGCTATATTAGAATTTCCGGTAAAAGTTCATAATTTTCTGAAATCACATGTATTTTTAGTATTTTTGGTAATTTCAAATTCGTAAAATTCTTTTGGAGCCTTTAAACCCTGAAAATGTTCTAGGAAAAATTATAGTAATGTCTATATGGCATAAATAAGACTCAGTGTAAATTTGATAATTTTCTGAAGTTGATCTCTTATGGTTTCCATATTGCAGTGGTTTTAGAAAAATGAAAATTTTAAAAATAGTTTTAAGACCTTTTAATTTATGATTTAAACTTCTATAATTTTTATACATATTTTAAATCATTAATAAAAATTATGGAACTTTATTTTCAGCTAGAGGTAATTTTGGCAATTTTATGAGTTTTTATTGTATTTAAAGAAATTATTTTAATTTAAAAATTCAGAAAATGCATATTTTGACTGTTAATAATGTTTTAAGCTATAAATTGTTTTATTATAAATTATTAAGAATATTAGAATATTGTTGCGCATTAAGGAGTGTATCGAATATTTGGGTAGGTTAGCCCGCATGTGAGGTGCGCTTTGAGTTGAGCGATTTTGGAGTTAGAAGTGAGCACGTGGTGGATAGCTAATATTAGATTATTAGTATAGTAGCAAGGATTATGTTCTAATATATGGATTTGACAATCTAGGTTTATTCAAAGAATTATAATCGAGGTTGTGTAGCATTGCGTGGACTGAGGTAAAGAATTCTATCCGAACCCTACTTCATCATTCCGATTTCAAATGTTTTATTATGAAAGTTTTATGAACTACATTGATTCAATTTTATGTTTGATATAAGACATGATTTGAAACTGGCCATGAAACCCTAATTTGTGCCAAATAGCGATCGTTTGGAATTCTGCTTCAATCCCATATGTTTATTGGTTCGACTATCGTAAAATATTTTGAGTTGTACTTATCTCTGTTTCATCTCATCTTGCAATTCATTGTTCATTTGATATGTTTATTGATTGCTCATCGTAAAGCATTTTCAATTGTATTTAGTCCTTCTAAATGTTGACATGAGTTAGTAATTTGGGAGTTATAAGGATGGTCTGTATTGCTAGAGTTATAAGGATGGTCTGTTGGTTGGGTTATACTAGTACCTAGATGGACTAGTCAGTGTACGTATGCATATGTAGAGCATATCGAGTACTGCTGAGGTGGCTTTGCTATAGTGTACTGCTCATATTCAACAGTTTCTATTCATGTTTTTACTATACATAAAGTTTTTTGAATAACTGTTAATTGAGGGATTGAGTTAATACTCATCTCTGTGTTTATATCTAAACAATTGAGATTTCTTTTAAAAGTGTTTCGAAAAGTTATTTTTTGACTTGAATATAAAATTGTTCGAACCGTTCATCTATACCAAAATGTTATGTTTTATTTGAAAATCCTTTTAAAAATCATCATTTGACTGTAAATGTAAAATTGTCCGTATTGTTTTGTTGTTTTAAATATTTGTGCGACCTTACTGGACTCTCAAAAGCTCACTCTCCTTTGATTTCCTTTCCATAGGTTGCCTGAGTATAGATTAGAGCCAAGCGAGAGAGAAATTAAGATAGCATTGATCAATAGAACCCCTACGTGGGTTAACATCATTATTTAAAATTTTCAGACTTAGTTTAGATGTTCCAATTATGACAGCCTATTTGGAGTATGATTTAGTTGATGGTTAGATGCTCTGAAGGCTTGTGGTATTATTTTGATGAGTTTGAGGATATTCTATTTTAGTGTAAGTGATTGAGTGAGTGTTAACGTTCCGGAAAATTCTGGGATGTTACATGAGAAGTTTGTGAGAGGTGGTGTTTATATAATGGTGAAAGGTGTGTATATGTGATGGTATATGTGCAAGGAAGATGGGAGGTGGTGCAGCCGTGTAGTAATAAGTGTACTGTGAACATTTGTGCATGAGAGTGTGCTCCTGTGAGTGTAGAGTGTCTAGTGCAGGGGTGTGTACGTGTGTGTACAATAATTTTATAAATGTGTTATGGAGTGGGTTGAAAAGAAGGTAGAATGGGTTGTAACCTGTGTAAATGGGCGTGAGAATATATCTGCAGGTGATGACATGCATGTGAGATTATATGTGTGTATAAGAGAAGGGAAATGCTGAAGCAATTAAGGTATGGACATATATGAGCTGTATGAATACGTGTGTACACGGGTTAGCGTTAGGTATGACGCGTATATTGGATAGTGTACCATGTAAAAATTTAAAGTACAATACCTTAGACTATATTAGAATTTGTGGCAAAAATCCATAATTTCCTGAAATAGTATGTATTTTTTAATAATTTATGCAATTTTAAATATATAAAATTCTTTTGAGTCTATAAAAATCATGAAAATATTTTAAAAAATTAGAGTAATGTTTTTATAGTATAATGGTTATTTATGGACTTTATTTTCAGCTAGAAGTAATTATGGTTATATATGGATTTTATTGTATTTAAATAAATTATTTTAATTCAAAAATATTCAAACAATTTCAGAAAATTTATATTTTGACTTTTATTAATGTTTAAAGCTATAAAAGTGTTTTATTGTAATTTATTATGAATTTTGGGTTATTGTTACGCATTAAGGAGTGTATAGGATTTTCGGTTAGGTTGGTCGTGTACGGGAACCGTTTTGAGTTGAGCAATTTTGGAGTTAGAAGTGAGCATTGCTTGGGTAGTGAATATTTGGGTTTATAGTATATTAGACGTAGATTAAATTTTAATAAATAAATGGTCAATTTAGGTTGATTCAAAGGATTATTGATCGAGGTTGTGTAGCATTGCTTAGCTTGGACCGAGGTAACAATTTTCTCTCCGAACCCTCCATCATCATTCTGATCTTAAACTCTTTATTATAACAGTCTTACAAATTACATTGATTTGATTTATGATTGATATAAAAGATGTTTCGAAACTATCCATGAAACCCTAATTTGAACCTGATAACGATCGTTTGGAATTCGTTATTCTCATATGTTTATTTCATTAAATCATTGTAAAACAGTTTGAATTGTGTTTAAATTTCCTTGAATATGACATGAGTTAGTAAACCTGAGAGTTATAAGGATGGTCTGTATTGTTAGAATTATAAGGATAGTCTGTTGGTTAGGTTAAACTAGTACCTAGATGGACTAGTCAATATACATATACATATGTAAAGCGTATAGAGCACTACAGGGTGGCTTAGCTACAGCGCACTACTCATGTTCAAGATTTCCTGTTTTATTATACATAAAGTGTTTGTTTTGAATGACTATTAATTAAGGGATTGAGTTTATACTCATCCCTGTGTTTATATTGAAACACTGTTGTTTTAATTGAAAACCCTTTTAAAATTATCATTTGTATATATAAAATCATTTGAATCGCCCTGCTTCTGCGTTTAAAAAGTTTTCATTTGGTTTAAATATAAAATCATCTGTATCATTTTCTTGTTTTTAAATATTTGATCGACCTTACTGTACTCTCGAAAGCTCACTCTCCTTTGACCTCCTTTCCGTAGGTGATAAGGCAGCATTAAGTTATCCGATTAAGGATTAGAGCCAAGCGAGCCGAAGAATTTGAATTTGAGTTTAGTATTGATTGTTAGAACCCCTGCATGGGTGAATAATATTATTTAAATTTTCTTAGACTTAGATTTGGTATTTCAATTTGGACAGTTGATTGGAAGTATGATTTGATTGACCGAGAGTTGCCCTGAAAGCTTATTGCATTATTTATTGAGATAAAGGAGATTATTGTCTTTGTAAATTGATCGATTGAGTGTTTAATATTCCGAAAAATTCCGAGATGTTGCATTCAGGGTGTTACATTTTATGCATATTCACTTGATCTTATTATTAAACCAGAAACGTACATTAATCATAACATTCCTATATATTTTTTTATGTATAATTGATTCATATAAACATGTATAGTAATTGTCTATATTGTGAATATAGGTTTGTGGTTTGGACATATATAATGTTTTAAACAACTTCTCATTGATTGTTCTCTAAAAACCCGTGTTTAAAGAGAAAAGGAACTCGCCTCCTCCTTCCTTCAATGCCACAATCAATGGACAATGATTTTCTCTTTGTAAACTTCTTTGTTTAAACCAAAAACAAAAGATAAAAAAAAATTGTCTTTCTAAGGTTTTGAGTTCTTCTTTCTTGTTTATTATTCAATGGAATTCGTTTTTTTCAAACAAATAAAAAAATCTTTATTTTTGTCTTCTCGTGATGAATAGGAAAACAAAATCTATAAAGCTCACATAATCAAACTAAACTATAATAAAAGGATGAAAATTATAAATCTTAACTGTATAACATGAACCAATCTAATGAAAGTTATAAATCTTAACTGTATAATATAAACCAATCTAACAGATTACAAAATAAAGACATAGATTGATTCTTTAGTTTTTCCATTTACTTTTCTTTTCAACAGTAACATCAAACATTTTTTCATTCCAGAAGCATGCAAAGAAGATTTTCAAACATTGAGTAGAATTGGAAATATCAAATATACATTTCTTCTTGAACAAGTCACAAAAGAAATAAGTATAATTGAATTATATTATTCGATCCAAAAAAGCTAATAATATCACCTCAAAAATTACTCTCGACCACATCCACGTGCAACCCACGTGCTCCATACTAGTCAAGTAAAGAAGCCATATCTCTATGATGATGTGTCATGCAAAGAAACTCTCGCTTCGCTTATTATATATTACTAGTCCAGTAACCCGAGCCAAGCTCAGGTCGGTTTATAAAATACAGTATAATATAAGGTTTCAAAAAGTATATTAATATGTACCATATATCATGAGACCAAAAAAAGCAATAATATTATTAAAAAAAATATCTTTTTTAGCTATAAAAAATAGATAGTGACACAGTGAAGCCGCTAGATACTTGTTTTTTTTTTTAAGCTTTTACTTTAATTGTCAATTAATATTGCAAAATGAATATTAGCTTAACATTTATAGTAGTAGAATGGTCATGCTGGTACAACATATATCTAAATAATGAATAGGATTACGGTTGAAACTAAAAAGTAGAAAAGCTATGACGTATCCCTTTTAAATTATAGATACTATATATGAGTATAATTATTTAACTTCAAAAGTTTTTGAGGTGCTAAGTGTTTTTCGAAGGTTATTGTAATGAATAAGTAGAAATCTATATGAAAAAAAAGTTGCAATTCAAATTTAACAGGACTTATGTATATAGCTTATTATTTTCAAATAAGTTATTATTGTCTGCAAAATAAATTTGACAGAACAACCACGTACTATTCAGTGTGTGTGTGTGTGTGTTTCTTTAATTCTTGTAAGATGTCAGTAATGATAAAATTAAATTGATGAAGATAACGTGTCCTTGTTTCAAAGTGTTGGTATTATTTTTTTGCATCTTCAATGACTCGTCGCCAAGTTATAGTTTTATATCTACTAAGTATTTTTTCTGAAAATATAACTAAGTATAAAAAAAATACTTTCATTGATCGTAAGGTCCTGTGCAAAAATGAACTGGTTAATTGTTTGTTTTGTATTGTTAAATAAATATATATTCTTACAATCTAAAGGTTTTAAATGTTCTCAAATATGGTTATTAAGAATTATTTGATTTAATTGAATCTTTTTTTTCTAATACGTTGTTATTTCTTTTCTCAAAATCTCATATATACGACGTAGGCAGCTTGATTATTGTTCGGTGTTATCAAAGCAAAAAACTTTCCTATAATTGTACTATTAATCTTATATATTACATTGATAATTTTTTGCAATGATTATGTTGTGTGTGTGTATGTATATACACATTTATTACATTAAAATAAACTTAAATTAACTGTAACATATTTGTTTTTATTCTAAATCTTATATGTGATTTTTGTTTTCTGGATACATGATTTTTTTATCATCGTATGAGAGAGTTAGTCTTAAAGACACAATAGTCAAAATAGAATCTTAATAAATCAGTATATATATTTTTAGAATTAGTTCTTAAATTATATAAGGCTTTCTAATATAGCCCTCACATAGTTCCTACAAAACTAAATGAACTTAAAAATATGGATCACGTCTAAAATAATATATGCGTACCTTTAGATATACTAACATGTTACATATATAGCCTTAAATCCTTTTTAACTATAAGATTTATGAATAAGCTTTATAATTATGACAATTTTAATTAATAATAATTAGATAGTCGTTTGTTGGTTGTGTGGTCCCACCCAAAAAAAGATGGTCGATTTTTTATTTTACCATAAGGATCTTAATCTTTACATCGATATGGTAAGCATGTATTAAAATAAAATAAATATGTAGCAATTTGTTACATTATTTTCATTGCTTCAATCTCATTTTAACATCATTTTTTTGCCTCTATCAAATCTAATATGTTACTTTCGTTTTTTAATTTTTATAATCATATTAGAATGTGATTTTAAGAATACAATAGTTAAAATCAAGTCCTTATAAGTCAGGTCATTAATTAGTTATTGTGACACCCTGAAATAATTTAACAAATTAATTTTGGATTTTAAAATTATTTTCTTAGCTTTAATTACTTAGTAGCGACTTTCATACGACAGATTTAACGTCGATTTCAATGAGTGAAATTCTATCAGTAACTTTTAGCTACAACTAGCATAGCGGGCTTTTATCAACCCTTTAAAAATTTTCTAGTACATTATATTGTCATAAAAAATTATTTTGGGCCTTTATGTAATAATAAAAATTTTGAGTAACATTCAAAGTTTTCTTAAAGTCTAAGGAGTTCTTGGTAAGTCTCCACCCCAGGGTTTATTATTTATATATATACAACCATTGAGAGAGTAGACGCCATTCTCCCATCCCTACTTTCTGAAACACGAGTGAGAAAGAAATATAGTGAGAGAAGGAAGGAAGTCCATTACTCCGGCGAAAGATAGTGAGAGAAGGAAGGAAGCCCATTACTCCGGCTATCAAATTTTTCTGTAAGTTTTCCTTAGCATGTTCTTTTGTTCACAACTGATTTCGGGATTAAGAGGGGTAACGCCGTGGGATGATAGTGTTTGAGTGTGTGTATATTGTAGAAGTGAATACGGGTGTTATGCGTGTGCGCGGCGGTGCCTTAAGGTGTGCGCAAGCTTAATACCGTAAGATAGAGTCATCACCAAGAGGGACGACTGCCATGAAGGGTACGGGTTGGGTTGAAAAGGTCACAGCCATGGTGGCTGTGACTGTGCTCGTGAACAAGGGTGCAAGGGAAAGGGAAGAAAGGCTGTCACAGGCAGCCTGTGAGCTGGAAACCCTTTTGTGTGTTGTGTGTTTGGAGAGTGTGTGAGTGTGTAGTGTTTACATATAATTAATTGTGGTGGACTAAAAAATGGTGTACTGCAATGGTAGTGAAATATGGTATGTGTGGTGTTTAACCCAGCGATGTAAGGCCTGTGTGTGAGAGTTTTTGTAAGGGTCCAATCTGCTGTGATTTAGGTCTAGGTGTCATGGAGTAAACTACACGAGGGAGAAGATGAAAATGTTGAAATAATAATAATCTTGATCTTTTTAGTCACATGTTACTAATTAAGTTAGTGTGTTAATGGCATGTTAGTGGTCATTAGTCATGTGTTAGTGGGTGTTACTAATATGTTAGTGGGGTGTTAATAATATGTTAGTGGTGCATATGTTACAAATGCATTACTTGCATGATTATGAAGATGAGTAGTGGTCTAGTAATTATGTAGATAGTGGGGTGAGTGGTATGATTATTGTAAGTTTGGGAGTTACTTTTAGGCATTATATAAACTCATGTACCTCATCCATTTTGATTAAGTGGAATGAAAGTATTCTCTCAAAATCTCTAAATTGCCTCCTCATATATTTGTGAGTGAGAGTTTGAGTGCAACAAAGTGTAAGCTTGAGTGACCATTTGTTTACAACAAACTGGTATCAGAGCACCAGGTTAGTGGTGCTCAAGTTAGTAAGAGAGAGAGAAAGATGGCAAACAATATGGTTCCATTTCAAATCCCGCGATTCACCAAAGACAACTATGAAAATTGGTGTATTCGCATGAAGGCGATTCTTGGATCGCAAGATGTGTGGGAGGTGGTAGACAAAGGCTTTACCGAGCCTCAAAGTGAAGCTACACTTAGTGCTACCCAAAAGGAGGCCTTACAAACCACTAGAAGGAAGGATCAAAAGGCTCTTGCAATCATCCATCAAAGCTTGGATGATGTGATGTTGCAAAAGGTTGCAAATGCAACTACTTCCAAGAATGCTTGGGAGATTCTACAAACTTCTCATGGTGGAGTAAAGAAAGTGAAGAAGGATCATCTCCAAACGCTAAGAGGCGAGTTTGAAGCCTTACGCATGAAAGAATCTGAATTAGTTTCAGACTACTTTTTAAGAGTTTTGGTTATTGTTAACCAAATGAAGAGAAATGGCGACGATTTGAATGACGCACGAGTGGTGGAAAAAATCCTCCGTTCACTAGATCCCAAGTTTGACTACATTGTTGTAGCCATTGAAGAGTCTAAGGATGTAGACTCCTTGAGTGTTGATGAACTCATGGGATCGTTGCAAGCTCATGAAGAAAGACTAAACAAGAAGAAAGAAGAGTCTTTGGAGCATGTGCTACAAACAAAGCTTTCTTTGAAGGAAAGAGAAAGAAAGCAAGAAGGAGCCCAAAAGGGTCAAGGAAGTGGACGTGGTCAAGGTCGTGGCCAAGGAAAAGGAAGAGGAGAAGGAAGCAATGCTCGCTCCCACAACAAAGAAAGACGATACCAAACCTCAAAGCAAGTAAGAGGTCGTGGTAGAGGAAACTATTCCAGAAAAAGGTATGACAAATCTCAAGTTAAGTGTTACAATTGTAACAATTTTGGTCATTATGCTTCGGAATGTGGATATGATGCTAATGACGTTGAGGAGGAAGCTAATTATGTTGAAAGTAGCAAAAATTGCAAAAACGAAGAAATAGAGCATACTTACTGTTGGCGTACAAGGGACAAGAAAGTGGCGAGAAGAATTTGTGGTATCTTGACACCGGTGCTAGCAACCATATGTGCGGAAACAAGAGTATGTTTGTGGAGATCGATGAATCAGTCAATGGCAAAGTTACTTTTGGCGACTCATCTCAAATTCCAGTGAAAGGAAAAGGTAACATTTTGATTCGTTTGAAGAGTGGTGAGCATCAATTCATTTCAAATGTCTACTATGTGCCTCATATGAAGAATAATATTTTGAGCTTGGGACAACTCTTAGAAAAAGGCTATGAAATTGTTATGAAAAATTATAGTCTTTTCATGAAAGACCCGTTTGGAAATTTGGTTGCTAATGTTCCTATGACAAGAAACCGGATGTTTTTATTAAATATTCAGAGTGATGTTGCTAAATGTTTGAAGAGTTGTGTTAGAGATTCATCGTGGCTTTGGCATCTAAGGCTCAGGCACTTGCATTTTGGAGGACTAAATTTGTTGTCTAGAAAGGAGATGGTAAAAGGATTGCCTCACATTAGTCACCCGAATCAGCTTTGTGAGGGGTGCATTTTTGGCAAACAATTCCGGAAAAGTTTTCCAAAGGAAGCTAACTCAAGAGTCATGGAGCCGCTTCAACTTGTTCACTCGGATGTTTGCGGGCCAATTAATCCACCGTCACTTGGTAAGAACAAATATTTTCTTTTGTTCATTGATGACTTTAGCCGCAAGACTTGGGTTTATTTTCTTAAAGAAAAATCGGATGTATTTGATGTTTTCAAGAAGTTTAAGGCTCTTGTTGAAAGAGAAAGTGGTTATGATGTGAAGGCTATAAGATCTGACAGAGGAGGTGAATTCACATCAAATGCTTTTAAAAAGTATTGTGAGGAAAATGGAATTCGCCATCCTTTAACAGTTCCAAGGTCTCCACAACAAAATGGCGTCGCCGAGAGGAAGAATAGAACCATTCTTAATATGGCCCGGAGTCTATTGAAGACCAAAAGAATGCCCAAGGAGTTTTGGGCAGAAGCCGTTGATTGTGCGGTCTACTTGTTGAACCGTTGTCCCTCTAGAAGCGTTCAAGGTGAGACACCACAAGAAGCATGGCATGGAAGGAAGCCAAGTGTCTCTCATTTGCGAGTTTTTGATAGCATTGCTTATACTCATGTGCCAGATGTGAAGCGGTCCAAGATTGATGACAAAAGTGAGAAGTATGTTTTCATCGGCTATGACTTGAGGTCCAAAGGCTACAAGCTCTATAACCCAAGCAATGGCAAGATTGTTGTTAGCAGAGATGTTGTATTTGATGAAGAAAGTGCATGGGAATGGAACATTCCACAAGAAAGTTACAATACTTTCCCTTTTCTTGATGTGGAGGAGCAAGAAGATGATGACATGGAAAGGGTCATTTCTCCTCCATCATCTCCTGAAGTATCCACACAAGAGCAAGCTTCACCTACTTTAAGTGAAAGTCCACCACGTCGCACAAGGAGCCTCCGGGACCTATATGAAGAAACAGAAGAGGTAACTCAAAGAATTGGTGATTTGACTCTTTTTTGTCTTTTTGGTGATAGTGAACCTTTGAGCTTTGAGGAAGCAATCAAAGAAAAGAAATGGAGAAATGCGATGGATGAAGAAATTCAATCCATAGGGAAGAACAACACCTGGGAGCTGACCACACTTCCAAAAGACCAAAAAGCAATTGTAGTCAAATGGGTGTATAAAGCCAAGAAGAATGCAGTAGGTGAAATAGAGAGGTACAAAGCAAGGTTGGTTGCGAAAGGCTATAACCAACGGCATGGCGTTGACTATGATGAGGTATTTGCACCCGTTGCCAGTTTAGATACTATTAGATTAATAATTTCTTTGGCGGCACAAAATGGTTGGAAAATCCATCAAATGAATGTCAAATCGGCATTCTTAAATGGCTTTCTTGAAGAGGAGGTGTACGTTGAGCAACCCATGGGCTTTGTCATGAAAGGGCAAGAAGACAAAGTTCTTAAGTTGAAGAAAGCATTATACGGGTTAAAGCAAGCACCGAGAGCTTGGAATAGTAGACTTGACAAGTATTTCCAAGCAAATGACTTCTCCAAGTGTCCTCACGAGCATGCTCTTTACGCAAAAGTGAATGGAGATGGAGATATGTTACTTGTTTGCTTGTATGTAGATGACTTGATTTTTACAGGGAATAACCCAAGCATGTTTAAGGAGTTCAAGAATGCAATGGCTCAAGAGTTTGAGATGACGGGCATTGGCCTCATGTCCTACTACCTTGGCATTGAAGTGAAGCAACGAGATAATGGCATTTTTATTTCCCAAGAAGGGTATGCAAAAGAAATTTTGAAGAAGTTCAAGATGGATGATGCCAATCCTGTGAGTACCCCCGTGGAGTGTGGAGTCAAGTTGTCAAAGAAAGATGTTGGAGAGAAGGTAGACCCAACTTTTTTCAAGAGCTTAGTCGGAAGCTTGAGGTACTTGACATGTACAAGACTAGACATTTTGTTTGGAGTTGGGCTTATCAGTCGCTACATGGAAGCTCCTACCGTGACTCATATGAAAGCGGCTAAGAGAATTCTTCGTTACCTCAAAGGTACAATCGAGTTCGGTTTATTTTATTCTCCTTCTAACAACTTCAAGCTTTCGGCTTATTGTGATAGTGATTGGGCCGGAGATTTAGACGATCGGAAGAGTACCACCACGTTTGTCTTCTATATGGGAGATACGACATTTACATGGAGCTCAAAAAAGCAACCTATTGTGACGCTTTCTACTTGTGAAGCAGAGTATGTCGCCGCCACATCATGTGTTTGTCAAGCTATCTGGCTTAGATTTTTGTTGAGGGAGCTTCATTTGCCACAAAAAGAGTCAACTGAGATTTTCGTTGACAATAAGTCGGCAATAGCATTGGCCAAAAATCCGGTGTTCCACGATCGAAGCAAGCATATCAATACAAGGTATCACTACATTAGAGAGTGCATTACCGAAAAAGCGGTGGAGCTCAAGTATGTGAAGTCACAAGACCAAGTTGCTGATATTTTTACCAAGCCCCTCAAAGTTAAGGCATTTCGCAAATTGAGAAGTTTGCTTGGAGTCAAAGATCAAGTTTAAGGGGGAGTGTTGAAATAATAATAATCTTGATCTTTTTAGTCACATGTTACTAATTAAGTTAGTGTGTTAATGGCATGTTAGTGGTCATTAGTCATGTGTTAGTGGGTGTTACTAATATGTTAGTGGGGTGTTAATAATATGTTAGTGGTGCATATGTTACAAATGCATTACTTGCATGATTATGAAGATGAGTAGTGGTCTAGTAATTATGTAGATAGTGGGGTGAGTGGTATGATTATTGTAAGTTTGGGAGTTACTTTTAGGCATTATATAAACTCATGTACCTCATCCATTTTGATTAAGTGGAATGAAAGTATTCTCTCAAAATCTCTAAATTGCCTCCTCATATATTTGTGAGTGTGAGTTTGAGTGCAACAAAGTGTAAGCTTGAGTGACCATTTGTTTACAACAGAAAATGGTGTTATGGTTGTGTGAGTTTTGGAGGGTAAGTGGTAAGGTGTATGTGTGAGTGTAGGTGAAATGAAAAGGTTTAAAGACTGCATAACAGCCGTGAAGGAGTGTTTGTGAGAATTTTTGTGTGTATAAACTGAATGTGTGATTTCAGTGAGTGTGAATCAGTGTGTGTATTGTGTGTGATTTAGTGTAAGTATTTGGGTAGTGGAAAGTGTTGATCGTGTGCATAAGAGTTGTGTATATGAAAGTCATGTGTCGTGACAGTGGCCTTGCTGTGGGTTGTTGGGTTTTGAGAAGATGATGGTTGGGTGAGTTATGTATGATGAGTAGGTATGTATAAATGATTAATGTGTGTATATATATGTGAGTAATGTGAGTGAAAAATGAGTGTGTATGAGGAAGGGGGAAGACAGCTGTGAACTATAAGTGTTTCTGGAGTGTGGCTGAGAAAAAGGAAGAAGAAGAAAATGGGTAAGTGGGTTTATGAAGTGGAGTGGTACACTGTGCTTGCACAGTTGTACCACATGGCTGTTGGATATCGTACGAGTGTCGAAAATGATTAAACATTACAAGAATGTTGTTCGAGTAATATTAGAATTTCTATTAAAATTTCATATTTTTCTTATATCGTTCGGTATTTTTTATATTTTCTGTAATTTCAGTTCTTTTAAAATTTGTTTAGAGCCTTTAAAAATCATATGAAATTATGGAAAAATTTCAGTAATGTTTTTGTATCACAAAGACAACTCAGTTTCAGTTTCGTAATTTTTAGAGTAGAGTTGAGTTGCTATTATTATGCATATCGCATTTGATTCAGCTAAATGAATAATTTTAAATTGATTTCGACACTTTTTAATTCTTGATTTTTAATTTTTGTATTATCCTTGTATATTGTAAAGCTATTGTAAAATTTTGTGTGACTTTGATTTGAGCTGAAAATATTAATAGCTATTTTCGGGCTTTTCTTGTATCTAAAGATATTATTTTAATTAAAAATATTCAAAATTTCAAAAAATTCATATTTTCACTTTTTATAATGTTTTAAGTTATAAAAGTGTTTTTATTTTATTTTATATGAATTTTGGAATATAATTACGCTTTAAGAGCGTAAATGATTTTAGGCTAGGTTGGTCGTGTGCGGGAACCGTTTTGAGTTGAGCAATTTCAGAGTTAAGAGTGAGCACGTGGTGTGTAGTTGATATTAGGTTTATAGTATATTAGTATATTCTAACAAACAGATTGCCAATCTAGGTTTATTCAGAGATTATTGATCGAGGTTTTAGTAGCATTGCTTAACTTGGATTGAGGTAATGATTTTCTCTCCGAACCCTACTCATTATTCTGAACTCAAATGTTTTAATCTCAACTGTTTTGCAAATACTATTGAACTATGGCTTTATTAAATTTCCATGAAAATATTTGGATATGCCCGTGAAACCTTAATTTGAGTCGTTTAGCAATCGTTTGAAATTCTGATTCATACTTATCTGTTTATTGACTCAATTATCATAAAATATTTGAATCGTTATGTTTCTCCGTGTTAAAGTTGTATTCGGTTTTAAATGCAAGATCGCCCGAATCGTTTTTATTGTTTTAAGTCTTTGATCGACCTTACTGAGCTCTTAAAAGCTCACTCTCCTTTGAGTTCCTTTCTGCAGGTGATAGCCAGCATTAGGTTGAGGTTGCCTGCATGGATTAGAGCCAAGCTAGAAAAATTAAATTAAGCTTAGTTAATTAGTGTTGATCACTAGAATCCTTGCGTGGGTTAACATTATTAGTTGAAGATTTTTTTGAACTTAGTTTTGATGTTCTAATTATGATGGCTTATTACGACAATGATTTAATTGATGGTTTAATTGCTCTGACAGCTTGTGGTATTATTTTGATGAGTTTGAGGATATTCTGTTTTAGTGTAAGTGATTGAATGAGTATTAGCATTCCGAAAATTCCTGGATGTTACAGTTAGAATTTTGGAACGTTTGGAATTAGTTTATCAAGAAAATTAAATCCAAGATAATATTATTTTAATTTTTTTATATATGAATTTATATATTCATATTACAGAGTGATTTTAAGAACACAATAGTTATATCATATTTTTGCATCTTAAAGGTTTTAAATATTCTCAAATATAGTAACTAAGAATTATTTATTGCGCCTTTTTTTATCTTCTCATACACATGTGATTTCTTTTCAAAACCTCAAATATGCGTATATAATCACTTTGTTAATTGTCCAGTCTTATCAAAGCAAAAAAATTATCTTGTAATTTGATTATTGATTTTATATATTATATAAATAATTTTTGCAATGACTATGTTATGTGTAAATAAACATACATTTATTACATTACAATAAACTTAAAATTAAATCTAACATAATTTTTTTCTTCTAGATATCCATAAGCTATATTTTTTATATACGTAGTTTTTTGTCTTTGTATGAGAGAGTTAGTTTTTAGAACATGATAGTCAAAATCAAATCATAAAAAAAAAACGTACAATTAGAATTTTAGAATTCATTTTCAATTATATAAGGCTTCCTCTTATAGCCCTTATATAGTTCTTGCAAAAATAAATACACTTAAAAATAGGGATCAAATTCAAAATAATATTTGCATACCTTTAGATACATTGATATGTTTAGTATATAGCTCTATGTCCATTTCTACTATTAGATTTATGAATAAGCATTTTCATTATTACAATTTTAATGATAATTGTACAATCATTTTTTGCTTGTGTTGTTTGATCCAAAAAATAACGTAATTTTTTTTTTATTTAAAGGATTCTAAAATCTACTATACTATATTAACAAATCATTACATCGATTATGGTAAGAAAATTTTATAATTTTAAAAACAAATCTACAATTATTACATTATATTTTACTTGTTTTAATATCAATTGTAACATCATTTTTTGTTTCTCTTCCAAATCCAGCATTTTATTTTAGTTTTTAAGATTTATGAATTTTTATATTTATATTAAAGAGTGATTTTAAGGATAGAATACTCAGAATTAAGTCCTAATAAGTTAGTTCATGAATCACTTAGAGTTTTAGAACTTTTAGAACTAGTTTTCAATTATACATGGCTTAGTAATGTGAAAATTAACTTATCAAGATATAAGAACCAATCCAAGATAATATTCTCAATTCTAACATCATTTTTTTCTCTTCTAAATCTCGTATGTTATTTTCATTTTTAAGATTTATGAATTTTTATATTCACAATAGAGAGCACTTCTAAGGATACAATAGTCAAAATTAATTCTTAATAAGTTAGTTCATCAATCAGTTAGAGTTTTACAACGTTTAGAATTAGTTTTTCAATTATATAAGGCTTAGTAATATGAAATTAACTTATCAAGAAGTAAGAACTCTATCCAAGATATTCTCAAATGTAGCATCATGTTTTTTTCTCTTTAAATCTAGTACATTATTTTCGTTTTTAAGATATATAAATTTTTATGTTCATAATAAAGAGTGGTTTTAAGGATACAATAGTCAAAATAAAATCTTAATAAGTTAGTTTATCACTCAGTTAGAGTTTTAGAATATATTTTTTTATTATATAAGATTTAGTAATATGAAAATTAAGTTATCAAGAAATAAGAACACCATTCAAGATAATATTCTCAATTGTAGCATCATTTTTCCTCTCTTCTAAATCCATTATGTTATTTTCATTTTTAAGATATATGAATTTTTATATTCATACTAGAGAGTGGTTTTGAGGATACAATATATAAAATTATTTCCTAATAAGTTAGTTCATCAATCGGTTAGTCAGAGTTTGAGAACGTTTAGAGTTAGTTTTTCAATTATATAAGGCTTAATAATATGAAAATTAACTTATCAAGAAATAAAAACTCCATCCATGATAATATTTTAAACATTGTATGACACTTATAATAGTTATAATTTTATTTCATATTGAAAACATAATGTGATAAAGTAAAGAAGTCATATTTCTGTAATGATGTGTCGTGCAAATAAACTCATGCTTTGCTTATTATATATTGTATAGATAGATATAGATATAGATATATAAATAAATATATTATGCCAAATGGAAACCACCTAACTACTAAATACAAGGCAAAAGTGACACTTCCTGGGAAATGTCAACCCTTTGATGTCAACAGCCAGCCTTACCTAGACACAAATATAATTCTTTATCCTTCCATTTTGCTTTATTTATTAGGGAACAAGGCCTTCTCAATTGCACTATAAAAGTGTAAGCGAAGAATTTTAAAGTTGTAAAAATGGTATTTGCGTAAGGCCAAATTGTAAATACTCCCTAGAGTTTGCAAGTTTTAGCAAATAAATCAAGGTCCTGTGAATTTAAGTTCGGCATTCAACCCCCTGAGGTTAAAAGTTTTAGCAAATAAATCAAGGTCATGTGATTTTAAGTTCAGCATTCAAACCCCCCAGGTTAAATCATGGAACGCTGCAATTGAATCGACAAAAGAGAGAATTCTACCACATACAAAATTTGAACCAAATCTCCATGTATAATTGATGTTGAACTTCAACATAATGAACGCGAGACAGGGAGTTGGTTGGCAGCTAGTGATGTTTGAGTAGTTTTGTGGCGGTTGCGAAGAGAGGGCGAAAGGAGGCGTGTCAGGGCAGGTTGTGGTGGTCAGTGGACGATTGAAGGGCGGAGTTAAGTCAAACTAGACTCTACCACTAAAGTTGATGCATTCGAAGCATTGTATATCTACCAATAAAGTTGCACCCGTCAAAGCTGCGTAGTTAACAACTAACAAGACTCGGATGGAGTTTTCTATAATCCAGCACTACGTACCACATATGTACAGCAACAATAACAAACTGTACCGCATCAGCACAGCAACCATGATTAGGACATTCCGTACAATGGGTTTGTAGCTAGTTAGCGTAATGAGCATTTATGCTCCTTGGCTTTGTTTAAGACGGAGTAATTGGCCCTGCTTAAGCCTTGGCTTGATAAATAAAGCCAGCTATGGTAAGATTCTTCTTTCGACTCTTTCTTTGTAAACGCTTGTTTTCCTGCCTAATACCAGCACATTTACCCGTTCCACACAGCTAGGCATGTTCTGATCGCTGGTCATGTACCTGTTCTACACAGTTAGGCAACTTTTCTTGCCAAGTCTCAACAAACAAATCTTATGCATATTGCTACATGATCCATGGTATAAGATTCAACGAGGCAATAAAATAAAGGCATTGATGGTGCCTTCTTGCCCCTCGAAAATGATCTCAGGTACTCTATTAGCAACTAGCAATAAAGGATGCTAGTTGATGATAATGACAGGCAGTAACAAGTCTAATCATTTCTCGCATATACTTTATATCTATTGCTATTAAAGCGATATAATTTCGGATTACTTTAGAAATACATCAAAGGCAAAAATGAAAGTAGTGGTAAAAAAGCAAAGGGTATTAGTTTGTGTCTTCAGGAATGTATATTGATATAGCTGGAAATATCTGCCCAACCAGATATCGACACGTGGCAAGGTTGACTCCGATCAATCTTATCTTGGATTTCAAGGTTATCGTGTTGGCAGAGTTCAGATTCTATAAGGATCCTAACGTAATCCCAATTAATCAGGGTTAAGGATTATCTGCATAGACATGTAAGTCAACCAGGACTCTTCAGTTGATGCCTATGTAAAGGGGACTACCCTCAGGTACGCAGACAAGTTTACACACAAGCACCCAGTGCATTTTCTGCTATTCAGAGCTCTACCCTAGTAGCGAGATTCTGACTTTAGCATTGGAGCATCCTCCACCGGAACATCCCAGTGGTCACTCCGTGTTCTATTTTGCAGGTCCATTTCCTAGCCGTGGTTCCCGATCAATATTCTAGCAGCAACATTTTGGCGCCATCCGTGGGACCGACAGGGAACATGGCGAGGAAATCATCTTCAGACACTCCTGCAGCCAGTCGCTCCGTCCAAAACCGACGAGCGCTATCCAGTGGCTCTCGCCGAGAGGGCCGACGTTTGACACCATCTTACCGATATTCCAGTAACGATCGGAATAATGTGACTTCAGTCACCCCGCAAACAAGTGATAGCTCCAAGAAAACTCATTCCCCAACTCCTCTTTTAAAAAGGGGAGACCTACGTCACTGCCTGGCCCAAAAGTTGTTCAACACACCAAAAGCGAATCTGACAAGGGAAATCCACGAACTTAAGGGCGTGGTGAGCACCCTACAGAAAACGCTTAAAGTGGTTGCCCCTATGACCTCCACCAATCAGCCACACCTAGACCCGAGTGACCTTCGTCTCAGGTTGACCTTAAGGTCAAGTTATGGTCGGAGATACAGCTCGGAGGCTGATCCCAGTTATCGGCCAAGACATGAGGTCAAAGAACATGTTACTATAAGTGGCTCTTGCTTTCGTCGTGAGACATCAGTAGAAGACAACACGAACTTGTCTCCCATTCCGAACGAAAGAGCTCGTGGCCGACACCGCGCAGACAAAAGACGATGTCCCCAAGGATGGATTCGTTGCGATACACGAGAAGTACCCTCCCAAGGGCAAACTTCTCGAAAAACCGTTTTCGAGCCCCCCCAGAAGAATTCACTCCCCCAAGGGAAGATTCCGGGTGTCCCCTATCCAAGACGATTGAGAGAGCAAAACTCCCTCTGAATTTTCGGATGCCGCAATGTGATTTGTATGATGGGCATGAGGACCCCGGAGAGCAAGTTTACCAATTTTAGACGAACATGCTACTCCTCCAACTCTCCGACGCTGTCATGTGCCGGGCCTTTCCAACCACCTTGAGGAAGGCTGCGCATGTGTGGTTCAAGTCCCTGCAGCCAAGGTCCATTCACTCATTTTCTCAACTCTCTGATATTTTCCAGAAGCATTTTGTGAGTAGCCGCACTAGAAGGAAAAACTCCACGAGCCTTCTCAACGTGGTGCAGGAAAAGAAAGAATATTTGTCACATTATTTAGGGAGGTTCAATGCAGCGACGCTAGAGATCCACAATTTGGATGAGTCGGTAAAATACACGGCCTTTCTGCGCGGCCTCCGACCTACATCCAAATTTGCATTCGCGGTTAACAAAAGTCCCCCTGGCAACATGAGCGCACTATTAGATAAGGCCAACAAGTATATCCAAGCCGAAGAATACTTGGAAATGCACAAGGGGCATCGAAATGGCAATGAGCAAGAGCAGGGGAGACGTTCCCGTGAGGACAGTCTTGGAGGCATAAGGAATTTCAAACGCTCAAAGCGCGACGAGCGGCGTCCCAGAGAGCCACTCGACATGAAGAACTTGACGCCTTTGAACACCCGACCATCACAGATTCTGCACGAGATAAGAGATAAGGAAAATTCTAGATCGACCAGACAGAATGAGATCAGCCCCAGGCAAGAGGGACAGAAGTCTGTGGTGCCAATTCCACAACGATCATGGCCATACTACCAATAATTGCGAATTGCTTAAGCGTGAAATTGAGGCCCTCATCAAGCGTGGACACTTGAAGAAGTACATCGCACGCAGAGATGATAGAAGAGAAGTGACTCCGGTTATAGAAGGAAGAGAAGAGAGGCAAGAGAATGCGGGCACCATCAACACAATCTCTGGGGGCATTGCAGCAGGATGTTCTTCTAGACGGGGTCGCAAGGCCTATACAAGGAAAGTATGCATCACAAATCAGTCCCTAAGTAAGAAACATAAGACGACATTAGTGCCCATAATTTCCTTTTCAGAGGATGAGATAGGGGATATAAAAACACCTCATGATGACCCGCTGTTGTCACACTCCGAGTGGGTAATTTTGATGTCAAAAGGATTTTAGTTGATAATGGGAGTTCAGCCGAGGTACTTTTTTATAAAGCCTTCCAGAAGATGAACATCCCATCTGATCGGCTGTGCAAGATGGATACACCCCTCTACGGCTTCTTAAATCACCCTGTTGCAGTTAAAGGGATCATTGCGTTACCAGTCGCCATCGGCACCCCTCCGACTCAAGCCAAGTTGATGCTAGATTTTGTAAATTTTTCGTGTTCCTTCAACTTACAATGCCATACTTGGGAGAACAGCCTTGAACCAGTTAAAGGCAGTGGTGTCCACGTATCATCTAAAAATGAAGTTCCCTATAGAACATGGAGTAAGGGAAGTCAAAGGCGACCAGCCCGACAATGCTACATGGCATCATGTCGAGCCATAAATAAAGAAGCCTTTATCATCGAGGACCTCCGAGATGGCCTAAAAGAGAACCTTTGACGCTACTATCAGTAGCACCTTGCCCCAAAGAAAGATGCTTTTTTTTTTAGGGCGAGAGGCTTAGACTTTGCCCATTCTGAAGTAAGACTTAGGATTCTTTTTTAAATTCTTAGAGTAGTATTCAGGTAGTCAGTTGTGAATAACAAGGACGACATTAGTCACCATTGTACTTTCAATGTTTTACCCAAACAATGGAGTCTTTTTCTGAGCATAACTACGATGATTGCAAACTCTTGCTCAAGCAGTGATCAAGTAAACCTCTTCTTATTGTTTCTAAGTTCTTAAGAACTACTAAATATGGGCCAATCCGAGCAAAGTGCCCGAGCCCGTCGCGTGAATATGTCACCCGAGCAGTTTGCCCGAGTAGGCTGCTCGTCTATGGCTTTTTCCAGATTAACTTGGTTCCCAAGAGCCCAAATGCCTTTCTTATACACTCTTCCCAAAGTAAAAACACAATGCAAGATGTGAAGGGCACAAGCTCATAAACGCAGTTGCATAAAACACCCCCCAGGGGGCAGTGAAAATATCACCCAAGGTGATAGGGTAAGACACAAGTCTCACCTAACACGGTCTAGCTCTAGTTCTAGCCCAAGAAACGGCAAAACCTAGTGGGAGTTCGTCGCCCTACCCTGTTTTGTTAATTCAAAACATGACCGAGCGTGAGTGCGAGGCTTCTTTGCCAGCCCTTAGCTGACGATAAGGGTTCGCGTCAAAGTAAAACTAGGAAGGTTGCTCAAGCAAAAATATCACCCAAGGTGATAGGGTAAGACACAAGTCTCACCTAACACGGTCTAGCTTTAGTTCTAGCCTGAGAAACGACAAAACCAAGTGGGGGATCGTCGTCCCACCCTGTTTTGTTAATTCAAAATAATTCAAAATATAGCCAAGCGTGAGTGCGAGGCTTCTTTGCCAGCCCTTAGGCGATGACAAGGGTTCGCGCTAAAGAAAAACAAAATACAAGATGTGGATAGCATAATTGCATAAGCACCCTCCCAAGGAGAGGTGAAAAACACACAGGTCAAACCCCTCTAGGGGGCATCAAAATGCTTAGAAAAATGATGGCGATGGGATTCTATATTTTAAATTTTTTGAGAGCTTAACTCTCTGGTGTCCGCCCAAGCATGATGCCATCTGAATATGTCACTCGATTAGATCGCCTCATTTGAATTCCCTTGTGCCCTCAAGAGCCTAAAGTTTAGCATCTACCCGGGCAGGATGATGGTCGAGCTCGTCACCCGAACAGCATGGCCCTGTAGAGTGTCCGAGCACGATGTCATCTGAACAGAATGCTTGAGCAGATAATTTTGTAGAATTTTACATCATAAAGGTTCTCAAGAGCTTAAGTTTCTGGCACCCGTCTGAGCAGCTAGTCCAAACGGGTGCTCAAGCACCTTGCTCCCAAACTCTGTGTCCAAGCAGGGTGCCCGAGCATAGCATCTAAGCAGGGTGCTTAAGCACCTTACACTAGCACTTGGCATACTAGAAGGATTCCCGAGCAGCTCATTTGAATAGATGCTCAAGAACCTTGCTCCCAAGCTCTGTGTCCGAGTAGAGTTCCCGAGTAGAGTATCCGAGCAGTGTGCCCGAGCAGCTCATCCGAATAGATGCTCGAGAACCTTGCTCCCAAGCTCTGTGTCTGAGCAGAGTGCCCGAGCAGAGCATCCGAGCAGGGTGCCCGAGCAGAGCATCTGAGCAGGGTACTTAAGTACCTTGCACCAGCACTTGGCATCCTAGAAGGATTCCCGAGCAGCTCATCCGAATAGATGCTCAAGAACCTTGCTCCTAAGCTCTGTGTCCGAGCAGAGTTCTCGAGCAGAGCATCCGAGCAGGGTGCCCGAGCAGAGCGTCCGAGCAGAATGCCCTAGCAGCTCATCCGAATAGATGCTCAAGAACCTTGCTCCTAAGCTCTGTGTCCCAGCAGAGTGCCCGAGCAGAGCATCCGAGCAGGGTGCCCAAGCAGAGCGTCCAAGCAGAATGCCCGAGCAGAGCATCCGAGCAGGGTGCTTAAGCACCTTGCACCAGCACTTGGCATCCTAGAAG
Organism: Escallonia herrerae; assembly: GCA_033070095.1. Taxonomy (NCBI): domain Eukaryota; kingdom Viridiplantae; phylum Streptophyta; class Magnoliopsida; order Escalloniales; family Escalloniaceae; genus Escallonia; species Escallonia herrerae. The sequence goes on from JAVXUP010002916.1 coordinate 55,832, forward strand.
GATGCCTGAGTAGGAGTGTCCGAATAGAGTTGCCGAGCAGCCTAGGCGAGTCAAGTTTCTTTTTCAAGCAAACCATACGTGTAAAGCTCCAGGGAGTTTGATTAAGGAAATCTCTTGCATGGAAGTCAAAGAAACTCTTTTAAAGAAAATATGATTTTCAATGGATAGAGCTCGAGAAAGTACTTAGAATAAAAAAAAAATTCACCTCAAACGGAGGTCCCAGCAAGAAGATGTGGTCCTTTCAAAATTTGAATTGATAGTTTAAATAAGTTTTCTGCTCGGAAGTGCCAAAAGTGGTCAAGCAGCCCAACGGAAAGCCATGCCTCATGCGTGCGCATGGTTAGGAGTTCAAGACCTCACATCATCTTCAGAAAAGTTCCATTTTTGCAAAGAAACAGGCCACGACATAACTTCAAGCCCAAGCAGAGAAATTGGGCCGTCCACGTAGCAGGTCCGCACCACAAGCCCTTAGTCCGAGCCTGCTTCCCGAGTAGCAAGCCAATGGGCCTTCCCACCATCAGGCCGAAGCCCGCACAGCATGACCGAACATAGAGAAGAGAAGAATAAAATGGGCTTTCCAGTCTTCAAGCCCGAACAGACTTCCTGGACAGCAGGTCCGAGCCCGTTTCCCGAGCAGGCTTCCCGGACAGCAGGTCCGAGCCGTTTCCCTCCGGACAGCAAGTCCGACCCACTTCCCGAGCAGGCTTTCTGAACAGAATATATTGATTTTCCAAGTTTCCAAGTAAGTTTAAATATATTTGGTGCTCATAATCAATTACAAGTGGCCGACCAGCCCAGCTGTAATTCATGCGCCTTACACGCTCGCGATCAAATGTTCGATTCTCCCTAGCTGTGCCTAGAAGCTCCATTCTTTTTAGGCTTTGGACTTCAACAAAGGTGGGCCTCTCAGGCACAAGGCTCGCGTCCAAGGAAAGGCCGTCTGCACAGCATGCCCGCACAGGCTTCCTGGACAGCTGGTCCGAGCCCACCTCCCGAGCAGCGGATCTGAGCAGGCTTCCCGGACTGTATATCCGAGCAGGCTTCCCGAGAAGCCAGTCCGAGCCTGCTTCCTGAGCAGGCCTTGGTCCAAGCAGAAAATTCAAGGAAAAATTCGGAAACATACTAGAAGAATTTCGAATAATTTCATAATGCTATTTATGCGACAAATAGCCAATTTCAAATAATTGGTTATTTTTGGTCTTTGGGCACTTTTTGGTCAGCAAAAAGATTGGAGGAAATATCATTTGTGCTTACAAGAGCGAGAAAAGGTCCGTGAAAAATTTGATGCGTGTCTCAAGACACCCGAGATACACTTTCTCAGCCAAGCATTTTGGCTAAAAAGGTGGGGGCATTATGATATAGCTGAAAATATCTGCCCAACCAGATATCGACACGTGGCAAGGTTGACTCCGGTCAACCTTATCTTGGATTTCAAGGTTATCGTGTCGGCAGAGTTCAGATTCTATAAGGATCCTAACGTAATCCCAATTAATCGGGGCTAAGGATTATCTGCATAGACATGTAAGTTAACCAGGACTCTTCAGTTGATGCCTATGTAAAGGAGACTACCCTCAGGTACGCAGACAAGTTCACACACAAGCACCCAGTGCATTTTCTGCTGACCTCTACCCTAGTAGTGAGATTTTGACTTTACCATCGGAGCATTTTCCACCGGAACATCCCGGTGGTCACTCCGTGTTCTATTTTGCAGGTCCATTTTCCAGCCGTGATTCCCGATCAATATTCTAGCCACAACATATATCTATATCTATATTATCTATAAAAGTATTAATCTTGTAAATCATTTTATTCCGTTTTTACCATTCGTTAAACACTCCAATAACAATCTTAGCTTTTCATAAATACTATTATTAATTACTCATTTTGTAATCATTTTCAGTTTTACCCTTCATTACTTATTCCGATGACAACCCTAACCTTCTTTAATTAGCTTTTTTGCAATGCGTTTAATGAACATTAGGTCATAAATTTAATTTAAAACCTACATTTACACATTGGAAAACAAAATGTGAGGTTGCAATATATATATATATATATATATATATATATATATATATGTATGTGTGTGTGTGTCTATATCTATATCTATATCTATATCTATACTACCTACAAAAGTATGAATATTGTAAATTATTTTTGGATGATTATGTCTTTCGTTAATTACATGATCAATTACATTCTTATCCCTCCTTTATCACCCCCTTTTAAATTTTGATAAAATTAAAAGAACATTGGGTAATGAATCTATTTTATACATTGGAAAATAAAAAGTGTGATGAGAAAGAAAAACAGAACAAAAAAATTCCTTTATTATTCTCTTTTTAATTAGGTTAAAATGAAATAAACATTAGATATTGAACTGGTTAATGAGAACTGTGATTTTTTTTCTTGCATTTTTAGGTTAGCAAACAATTAACTAGTTGAAAAACTGAAAGACAAAAACAAAAACAAAATAAAGAAACTGAAATATGTGAAAGCTCAATTAAGAAACAAAAATTGTTGGAAAAGAAAAAACAAAAAAAAAAAAAAACGAAAAAGGGAAAGATGCATCAAAGAACATGGCTTAAATATAGTGCCAATTTGAACTGAAAATATGTTTGATTATTACAGTTGAAGACTGGGTATTTTGCATTTCCTATTGATAAAATGCAAAGCACCTGGTCCCCTGTCTTGAAAATTACAAATCTTAACTATAACCCAATTTAACAGATTACAAGTAAAGACGTAGATTCATTCCTTTAATTTCTCTCCATTTGCTTTAATTTTCAACAGTACAATCAAACATTTCTTCAATCTAGAAACTTAGAAAGAATATTTTTAAATATTAAACTGATTACAATTGCGAATATTAAATATACATTTATTCTAAAACAAATCACAAAAGAAATAAGAACATAATTAAATTAAATCACATTATTTTGATCTCAGAAAAAGATAATAATATCAGTTCAAACATCGCCGCTCTTGACTATATCCATGTGCAACACACGTGCTCTATATTAGTACATATAAATTCACTCATCTTTGCTTATTAAGTTCCCGTTTAATGTGGAAATTTTTTCTATTGGATCCTCTCCTTATTGTCTGTAAACTTATTTTGTTTATGTTCTTCGAGTAATGCTTTCAAAACAAGCATAGTGCTACAACGGGTGATGAATGAGACTACCAACAATTTCAGCAATCATTCTGGGTATCACTTTGATGAGAGCATTAAGGATAGTTACGCCAAAGAAATTCTAATCAGCATTCTTGTTCTCATAGGTACGATGTGTATTTATCCATTCCCCGCTCTTGCTTATGATTATAACAATTAAACTTTCAATTTAAATCTTATAATGCGCATGTACGTTTTGTGAGTTAGGGCTAGAAATCGACATGCTATGTTGAAAGAACATATTTGACGAGACATAAGAACGCGAGACATGTAACTTCGGTTGTTCAAAAAATTTTATCGTGCACTTGTAAGTCAGTGGACGGTACCGCAAGCCTTATTCGGGGTCAGCCCAAACAATGGTAGCAGGTATTTGCTCGTGAGGGGGAGAGACCTCCGTCTCTCTAACCTCTCTCAATGGTGTCTCTGGTTTCGATTGATAGGGAATTAGTGTTGGGGGAGACTTGCGGAGAGAATGAAGAGAATTTGAATGGCTGGCAAGATCATTTTTTTTGGAATGTCGCTCTAATGGTCCCCTTCTTACTCCACGCAATGAACCGATCGGCATATAAAGGTCAATTTTGCAGGTTCCCTCGAGCCAATCGGTAGATTCCACGTGCTTTTGTGATTTTGGGGCCTGTTGGCTCAATGGTGTTCTTAAGCTCTTTCAGGGCTAACTTGGAGAATGTCTATTCTACACGCTATTTTTATTTTCGATTATTTTTTGCTACAAAGTGAAGCCGTGAAAGTGCATCTTTATCTGCAGCGTGGTCACAACATGCACAATTGTAACAAATGCGGAAAATATTCCAAAGCCAAATTTCGGCCAAAATGTGGTTTGCTTTAGCAATAGAAGAAATATACCAGACAATTAAGGGTCGGCCACTAAAACACAAACTAATATATGGTAGTAGATTGCATACTTCACCCGAATCTCCGATCAGCCAATCTGAATTGTGAAACCAAGCACATTACCGTTTTGTTCAGCCATATACATAGAATATCAATAGCTGGGCACATTATAGATACTTACAGTGAGATCCATAGGAGGGAATGACAGAGGAATAGATTAGATAATCTGTTTAGCCAAGCTTACATAGAATAGCAGTCACTGGGCACATTATAGACATGTAGAGAGAGATCCATAGTATGGAACATGACAGAGGAATAAGTTCAAGGGTGCATAAAAAAGTATTTCATCTTCAATCGTCCATGGTCCATTATACAAAACCCTATGGGCCTCATGGGCAAGTTAAAAATAGATCAAGAGGATCTTAGGCAATTTTTCCACCCTGATAACATTTAAGTAAACGTTGAAGACAAGATTCGAAGAATTTTTTAACATCACCGTTGAAGTCGATTTGATTTTGGATTCTGTATATTTTGGGGTAGTACAAGAATATTAATACTATACTTTTATTAGCTTGGGGGAGTTAGGACGAGCACTTCATTGACAAAGATCACAGCAATTGCGCAAATGGGGATGTTGTTAGGTAGGTTTGGAGGTAAAACACGGGGTATTGGTTCGTAAGGTGAAGAAGGAGACTTATTGGGAACACTATGTGGTATAAGAGGATCCATTCATGAGCAAACCAGCACGGGACCAGGTAGTAAATACGGCTTGGAGCAGGGGACCAAGTGTATGGTTTAGTTAACAGTTTTCCGTTCAACTGAGAGAGCAGTTGAAGCGGGTGAAAGTTGAAGATGAGGGAAAAAGGATTCTAACTCTAAGATACACACTAGTTAATCCAGCTAATATCGAACTTGTCTGGTCATTAATGAAAAAAGGCAGAGAGATTAGACAATAAAAGAATTGATGGTGCCCTCCCGCCCCTCGAAAGGGATCTCATGCACTTCAAGAAAAAAGAATCGTAACCTCTGTACAGTATTAGCAATTAAGGATGCTAATTGATGATGATGATGGGCAATATCAAAGCTAATCATTTATGTACTTATATTAGGGTGTAGTTGTTGCCGAAAAAGTCTTAAAGTCGAGTAATTTCGTAAAGGAATTAGGAAACACTTTGCTAAAAATGTTTTCGAACCACGTTTTGATGAAATAATTCCTTAAGCGTTTTTTATTCACCAAAAAGAAATAATTCCATTAATTTTGTTTTCTATTTCTTTACATTGGCAAACACAAAGCAAGCAATATTAAGCTACACAATGTCGTAAAAATCTATAACGTAACGATGATAGAGATGACATGGTCTAACTAACAGGTAACATCTAATTGATAAGATAAAAATATTCTCAAAATCTAGGTGCCAAAGGTTTTATTGTTCTCTCGCCCCTTAATACCGTTATGCCATGTCATAACATATGGATGGATCTAATGCGGTGGAGGCATTGAAGTTTTATTACTCACTCATCTTGCAAGTTGTATCATGTCATAATAACTATCTATGTTACTTCGAATTTTTTTTTCTTCGGATGATTTTTACTCCATAAACGATGCATTATTTTCTTTCCTATTTCCATTTGAAAGCGAGACGAATGCAGAGTTCAACACTTCACTAATGCAATAACTATCAGTAATTGAAAAACTTGCACTTTTACTTGCTTCTTGGTTTTTATTTAGGTCCCAAGTTTTTCTTTTTTGAAAAAGAGAATGCAGACAAACAGAAGAAGGAGAAAGTGATGAACAAGAAAAACGGTTCGGCTTCTATTCAAATTGGAAAAGAATTCAAATCTCGTTGTTTTGATACGCCATGATAATAATATTAGAAAAATAACTAACATTTTCGTAGTTAATTTAATTGACAACTCCAGCGTTGGAAAATGCCGGCCACCGAAGATGGTCCAGCGACGGGCGAATGGCAGTGGCCAGCCAGGCCAGCATTAAAGATTGGCGGAAGTGGGGCGATAGTTGCCGGCAAAGGTCGGTGGCAAAAGGAGGTAGCAAATGGGGCGTAGGGTTGGTCCTTCTTTGGATAATAAATTCTTGGTAAAGGTATAAATAGGAAATGAGCCAACGTAGTATAAATCAAGCCAGATGGAATTGGGTAAGAATTCAGATGGAATTGGGTAACTCTAATTCAGATTCCAAGTCTACTTTGGCGTGGAATAAACGATTCAAATAGCAAATGTCAATGAAATCACTCTTAAAACACATTTTATTATAGCTTACATTCTCAAAAGTCCAACTCTAATTCCAAGAATAGTTTCATGATTCAATCAGATCCAAAAAATAGGTAGTAGCCTCTATGGTATTAAACCTCTATTTTTTGGTATAAATTGGAGTATTATAGTGACAGTATCACGGATAGTGACAGTATAAATTCGGAAGTTTATAAGTTTTGCTTCTGTAAACGAAAAATAGGGAAAAGATCTTCTGTTCTTAACCAAGTATGATATGAGACCATGATCCCTTTTTTTTTTTTTCTCTGAATGAGTCAAGGCCGTAATGCAAGAACTGTCAATGAAACCACTCTTAAACACATTTTATTATAGCTTAAGTTTTTGGAGTAACATGGTCTCAACTCTCGTTGTGTAAGTTCTTGGGTTCAGCTCTTCTCACTTGCTTTTGTGGTCCTCTTTTATAAAAGTGCAATATGTACTCTATGTGCGGCTTACTGTTAAAACCTTGATTTCTTTCTGTTGACTTGTCTTACTAGAACTTGCGCATGAGAGAGAATTTTAAGCATCACAGCATTGTTAAGCCTGTTCTTTACTGGTTTAAACTTTTAGATCTTACTCGGTCTTACTCCTTTTAGCCAAAATAGGTAGTAGCCTCTATTATTTTTATATATTTGTATTAAACCTCTATTTTTTGGTATAAATTGGAGTATTATAATGACAGTATCACAGATAAAATGTATATCTCTGACTTTGACGCCCAAAGAAATTGTACTCAAGAAGTAATGGCAAGCTCAGGTTAGCTTGGTGAAGCTCTTGACATTGAACATTTTTAAACACAGCATAGGACTTGAACTTGAGAAAAAGAAATTGAACCAAATTACAAGATTTTATTCGGTTTTTAAAGATTTGTTTGCAACAAGGAATATACATAAATAAACGCTTGACCACGTACAAGAAAGAACAACAAACAGAAGAGCAGAAAGACAAAACAAACATATACACATTATAGGAATTGGAAACGTTGATGAACAAACATGTTCACTGCAGACAGGAATATCACCACCTGGCTTTTGAGTAACTAAGACTCAGTCAAGCTGCCCATCCACGTTGGAGGAAGCATCCCGGTTTGCTCATGAACTGTCTTAAACAGCGGTGGCAACATCCTATAAACCCCAGCAACCTCCTTCATGGCATTGCCACCACTCCCACTTCCATCCAGACCTTCTCCCCCACTTCCGTTCGACCAAATGCTAATCTTTGGTTCCAGTCCACGCAAAGCTTCACCATTGATCTTCGCGATTTCTTGAAACATTCCGCTATTAATCATCATGTAATCCCTTAGGGCCGCGTAATTGCCACCCAGCGCACCAAGAAGGGTACTTAAGTAAGCACCTTGGGCTTCTGCGAGGGCGATTAGCCCTTCGGCCTCCTTTCGCTTTGCATACAGTTCTCCATCGGCTACTTGTTGGCGGGCGTAGAATGAAGCCTCAGCTATTGCCTTCTGAGCCTCGGCTTCTTTCTCCTTGCTGTATAAAATTGCTTCAGCTGCCTTTTGTTTCTTGTAAAGCTCCCAATTTGCCTCTTGTACCTTTAATATTGCAATGAAGTTGGAACATGAAAATATGTAAGCAAACTGGGTGGTCCTTTTTTGGAACCTTGGTAGCATTATGTTCATTTTTCCATTTAATCAAAACAAATACTCATTTATTTCTGTCTGGTGGCTATGTTGCATAAAAAAGAAGTAAGATTCTTCTATGCTTGCTAGTATGGACTCCTATATGAAATCCATGAACTTTTCTTATATCTAATGTCAAGATCAGATTATCAGGCAATTAAGAAATTACTGGGGATGGAGTTCTAGCCTCTAAGAAGATCAGGCCCTGTATGGATTCCTTTTACTTTTTTATTTTGTTAAAAAAGATATCTAAACAAGTATATCGAACAGAGTATGAAAATATGTCTCTTACTCATTTTCTTTATATTAGCAGGTATAATTAAGTGTAAGGAAACAGAGAACACTGTAAGCAAAATTCACCTTTATTTCTTCCTAGATAGAAAGTGATTGAATCACTTTCCTACGACCCGCTTTTCTCAAACCAAGAACAGTAGAATGAAGAATCACCTTGGGGAAAACAAAAATGTTAACCAAAAGGAGCTCTTCACTTAACAGTGGTACCATGAATATTAGGAAAAAAGTTAAACAGGCACACTTTCTCCTTGTCTATGCTCTGTATCACGGGCCAGATGATGCATCATTGTCCCCAACGAATGCACCGTAAACGAAAAGAAACTACCTTATCTTTATACTGTGGAGTGAATATGTAGCGTCGCGCTCATGCCTCACTCGTACAAAATATTTTCTGATGTCTTTCCCCTACGTAGACAATTGGACATGAAAAAAATTTGGCTGCTACCCGAGTTGAAAAAATCTTCTTCTTACCTCCATGTAGCGACAATTGATGGTTGCTAAATATTTTTAATGATTTTTATTTAGTGACGCTAATAAAGTACCGTTAAGAGTTATCGCTAAAAGTGTTAACATAAAAGTTATTAAAGACATTTAGCGAATATTAATTGTCACTATATATGAAATTAAAAAAAAATTTTACAACCGGAATAGCGGCCAAAGTTTATTGAGCGGACGTACCTTGGTTTCATATTCGACGCTGGCCTTACTCAAAAACTCAGCCTTAAGTTTCTCGGTCTGAGTCAGCGCATTCATCATTTCCACCTCCTTCTGCAGCTCCGCATCTCGAAGCGCGACGGCTTTCTTAGACTCCACTTCAGCTACTTGCGCCTCCTTAGCCCATCCAGCTTTCTTCTTCGCCAAATCAGCATTTGCCTCGGCCACCTCAGCCTCTCTCTGATTCTCAAAAACCTTAACTGCAGTTCTTACCTTTATCTCCTCCTTCTTCCCCTCCCCTTGCCTTTGCGTCGCTATGATCTTTGTCTCAGCGTCAATCTTTGCCGCGTTTTGGAGCGTTTGCCCATCCCGAATCTTTGCGCCGACCTCCCCCTTCATTCTCGCCTCCGCCACATCAACTTTCGCTTGGTTTGCGGCTTCCATCTGCGTCTTCTGCCCCAAGTAAGAGAAGTACTCATGTCCGGGCACGTCGACAAGCTGCTTGACATTAGCATTGTAGATCAAGAGGCCAAACTGGTTAAGTTCAAGCTGGACCTTCCCAAAAACTTCATGCTTAAATTCCTTGGTTCCTTTGAACACTTCCTCCATGGTCATGGAAGCAGCCAGGACACGCGTCTCACCCTCGATGATACCTTGGACGAGCTCTTTGACATGGCGAGAGAGTTTGTCATGGGGAGAGATGAGCTTAGCGTATTTCAGGAGGCTTTCCTCGTCGTCTATTCGCGGGCCAATGGTGAAGACAGCCGGTAGGACGAAAGGGAGCTTTTCAGCACTCATGGCTTGGACTTCGAAGGTGTAATTAACTGGGGAGATGTCAAAAACTGCGTAAGATTGGCCAGGGAGGATCCATGCTTTCTTTGCGATTTTTATGTCGGAGATGCCTACTCCGGTGATCACTAGGTACTCTGATGCGCTTGCAACTCTGTACATGGTTGAGAGAGGGGAAGGGAGACTTAGAATTGCAGGGGCTTGGATCCTCTTTGTGCACTAATCTCCTGTATATACAAGGAACCAAATTAAATAAGGGAGTCTTGTTCGGCAATTGCTAGTTAGGTGAGAATGGAATATCAACCGTGGACTTTACAAAGTAATTTCCTTGTCATTCCCTTCATTTATATGTGCGTGTATTTCTATTTATCTTTTCATGGAAGTTGCATTGTTAGCTTCGTGCTCGGAGACAAACCACTACAAGAAACTGGAGCTTTAGCGACCGCCAAGACATGCGGTCGCTAAACTAATATTTAGCGACCGATTTAGCGATTGCTCTATTTTGCGGTCGCTAAATATTCATGGTCAACGAAAACTTGGCTTTAACGACCGAAATTTGCGACTGTCATTACCGTCGCTAAATTAGCGACTGATTTGGCGACCGAGTATGCGGTCGCTAAAGTTTTAGTTACAATCCACAGGAATGGATTTTGACTCATCGCGGAGCTTTCTTTCTCAGCCCGTCTCTCGCTTTCTCAAGTCCGTCTCTCTCTCTCAGCCCTTGCCGCCGCACGTCGGCTCACCGGCGCCACCTACTGACAACCGCCCCACGACTGCGACTCTCTCTCTCTCTCTCACTCTCTCTCTCTGTCACTCACTCACTCTCTGCAACTTGCCCTACACCGCCTAAGTCTCTCACCCACTCCCACTCTCCCAGATCGGCAAACCGCAAACAACCACTCACCGGCGACGGACGACAGCCAACAGCGAGTGGAGATCAGCTCTGATCTGGAACGAGTGGTCGTCTTCACTCTTTAGATCTGGAACCGTCAACTGATTAGAAGAAGCATTGACCGGCGGACTGACTAGCGAGTGACGACGGCGAGGCGAGGACTCCGCCATCCAACCACCCTCTGCCGACGACGCCGCGTCGACTACTGGTGCCCGTGACCGTTTGTATTATCTTTTTGGTTTCTCTCCTTTCCCCTGTCTGCAATAGTGTAACTTCTGATCTCCCATTCAATGTAATTAAGCCACTCCACAAAAGGAGGTAACAATTCTAATTCTAATTCCAATTTTACTGTAAAGATTACATCTGGGTCTCTGTTCCTTGACTGCAGAAGTTCTACATTTGGTAATTTTCGTTCATATCACTATTATCTAAATCTGAATTTGAAAAATCATGCTGTCATTGCTGTCTAAATCTGAATTTGGAAAATCATGTTGTGTCAGTTGGTGCTTGTAGAACAACTGTGTACTTCCTCTTCCTGTTTTGGATTTTGGGTGGCTAGTTAATGCGTTGTAGTGATATGTGATGTAGTCAATATTAGGCCAAAGGCTGTCAAGCAATCTTGATAATTGAGTTTCTCATAGTTGTGACTGAAAAATTCAACCACACCTCCAGTATGATATTCTCCATTTAAAGGCCTACTTATGTTATCTGTGTCTGAAGGGTGATTCATCATTGGAAATTGCCCTCCCTGATGTTTATTAAAAAATATTGCTTTGACAGTTTGACTCTCTTTAACGTTCAAGGTGTCTATTTGAGTTGAATTTCCAAGTTGTTGCTACTTGCAATTTCAACAAAGCACGATTACACGTTCAAGGTTCCATGGTACCTGTTTTATTAGTTATCAGTACTAGAGATGTTTGACAATGGGTACTGTGTTAAACATCTCTATTATGGAGCTTACCTGAAAGTGGATGGAGATAACGATAAGGACTTCTTGAGCAAAGATGGATACAAGGAAAGGAATGAATTATCTCTCGAAGGAGATAATGATAATGATTTCATAGTTGAAAGCTGATGTAGTTTGATATCTATGGGAAAATGATCCTGCTCGAAGTGTCAAGTTTGCAAAGATAGAATACAAAATTTTGAGGCGAAATTTTTTTAAAGCAATTTGCAGTTTTGCCTAGGTGCTTCCTCTGATCAATGTCATAAACTAAAATGAAGCTTACACCAAGTCCAGTATTAAAGTCACTAATAAAATTCTCTCCATTTAGAGTGTGTACAGGAGCATATAATTGCAGTAAAGATGACTCCCACATTCTTAGGTAACTGAACTAGATGATTGTGTTCACTACAAGAAACAGGGGCTTTAGCGACCGCATTTTGCGACCGCCAAACATGCGGTCGCTAAATTAAACTTTAGCGACTGCTATTTTTTACGGTCGCTAAAGATCCGCGGTCAACAAAAACTTGGTTTTAGCGACCGAATTTTGCGACTGCCATTGCAGTCGCTAAATTAGCGACCGATTTGGCGACCCCTCTTCGCGGTCGCTAAATATTTAGTCAAAATAAACCCTAATCTTGAATTTTTGTCACTTCCCAGCTATCGCCAAATACAAACGGGATTGATATCCGGGCGAGAGAGAAATAAAGCGTATTGGAAGTCTTGAATCGAGACTGGGCGAGAGAGAAAAAGAGCGGTGGCGACTGCTCCGAGCCCGACTAGCAGCGAGGGCCGGCGACATTAGGCGACGAGCGGCAGGTTTGTACTCTGATTTGTCTTCCTCCCGCTCATTTGCTGTATTTTCTCATTTTATTTTAGACGAGTTTTAGCTTCTCTCATTCTTCTTACCTTAGTAATCTATTTGTGGTCTATTCGTGGGTTGTTGATTGAACAATTTGTGGATCTGCGTTTAGGGCTAGATCATCTTCACTTCCTCTACCCTCGTCACTGAGCACAGTTTCCATGGACTTGGATTTGCAGCTGCTGATCCACTTGTTCCACCAACTTCACCAGTGGCAATAATTGCAGCCTTGTCCAAGCAACTGTCATTTAGTGTAGCACATTAGCTTTGCATAATTTGTGCCATCAAACTTACGAATGTTATGATGATCTTCTTTCTGACTATTTTCCTTGGAAGAGACCCTTCTCTGAAAACAGAAACTAGAATCCTATCAATTTCAAAATCCTAAATCTTTGTATAATTGAGAGCTTCAATATGGCTTATTTGAAAACAGGTGGTTTGTCACTAAGCTTGTTAACTGTAATGGGGTAGCTGGTGTAGCAAGCAGCCAAAAGGATCCATGTCACAGTATAATGGACCTAGGTTGTTGAAATACCAATTGGAAAAAATTGAAGACAGGTTTCATTGTTGATCACATACCAAAATTGTTCAGTGCGACAAATTCTTCACTCTTGAGGAGAATTTTCATATAGCAAGTGAACACTTGATGGAACTTTGAGCTTCCTTTTGCTTGTAGCTGCCACTAAAACTTGCAAAACATGTACTATGGGGCTTCCAACACATTTTTTGTACCTATATCGTCTTGTTCCTGATAAAAATCCCATGATTGCAAGAAACATTAATAGTACTATAGAGTCATTAATAACTTTGGGAAAAAGAAAGATGGTACAATCGCTGACAAGGCATCACAACAATTACACATGGGGTCTCACACATACTAAGGCATTTTTCAGAGTTCATACTTCACATACTAATTCTCTTTTCTTCTTCAGTTTGGAGTATTGATAGCTTAAAGTCTGTTCTTTTGGACCTAAGTGTGCACTTACTGGGAAGAGAATCCAAGGGGTATGCATTTCTTTCTACTACTTACTTTTGATTTTAATGGTTTTAATGTGGCGGGCAGAGAACGTCGTTTTAATTCATTAGGTAAGCATGCAGTATGTGTAAAGCATGGAGTCTATATCTTATGTTTTGTGCCATAGTTTCTTTGTTCTTATGGATATGTTGGATGCATGCTATGTTTTGCTTTACATGCCTTATTAGTTGTCTTTAGAATGTCTCGTAATTTCAAGACAACACAGTATTTCAGATGGTTGTTACTAGTGCATGTTGGATTAGCTGTCTTAGGATTTTAAAAATCATACTTGTTCGTTTGACAGTTTTTAAAAGCATACTTGTTCATTTGAGAATTGAGATTGTTGAAGGAGGATGGGGCCCAACTAGATTGAAATATCAGATACGTGCATTTTGAACAGCTTTTTTTTCCCATTTGAGCATTGATTATTTGATTTTTAATTTTAGGTTATTAGTTATGCATTGAGCATTTGAGAATTGAGATCGTTGATGGAGGATGTGACCCAATTGGATTGAGGTGATCAGATATGTGATTTAGTTGAATGGTGGGTTGAAATTAGGTTAACGCGCTTATGAAACATGACATGGTGGGTTGAAATTAGGTTAATTAGGTTCATCTTCCATAGGATAATTAGGTTAATAAGAATCATCTTCCATGGGGTAAAATTCTGGTTCCGCCACCGATTAGCCCTAATCAACACTGATTAATCCTGATTAGTGCTAATTAACAATAATTAGCATTTATTAGCACTATTATGCTCTAATTAGCCGTAATTAATTGTAAATAGCCCTAATTAGTGCTAATCAACTTTGATTAGCCCTAAGTAACACTGACGGACACTAAATAGCCCTAATTAGCACTATGAGTCTAGGTATGGTGTCCAACAACTACCGACACCCCGACACCTCACCAGCACCTTCGGACACGTGTCCGACATCTCTCTGCGATGTCTAGGTCGATGTCGGGGTCGGACACAGTGTCCGTGTCTGTGCTACCTAGACTAGCACTAATCAACACTGATTATGCTAATCTACCCTAATTAGCCCTAATTATCCCTAATTAGGGCTAATTGACAATAATTACGCTAATCAGCCCTGCTTAACACTGAGTACCCCGAATTTCCCCTATTTAGCACTAGTCAACACTAATTAGGCTAATTAGCCCTAATTATCTCTAATTGACTCTGATTAAAAATTATTAGCAATAATCAGCCCTAATTAGCCCTAACTAACACTCATGGACACTAAATAGCCCTAATTAGCAGTAATCAGCTCTAATTAACACTAATAGCCCTAATTAGGACTAATTTTCGATGATTAGCCCTAAATAGCACTAATTAGCACTAATCACCTCTGATTAGTCCTAATTAGCACTGATGGACACTAAAAAGACCTAATTAGGCATAATTAGCACTAATCAGCCCTAATTAGCACTAAATAGCCCTAATTTGCACTAATTAGCGCTAATTATCCCTAATAAACAATGATTGACACTGATTAGCCCTAATTCGCACCTACGCAGCATCAACACTTTATACGAGTCTAGGTATGGTGTCCGACAACTACCGACGCCCCGACACCTCACCAGCACCTTCGGACACGTGTTTGACATCTCTCTGTGATGTCCCGGTCGATGTCGGTGTCGAACACAATGTCCGTGTCTGTGCTATCTAGACTAGCACTAATCAACACTGATTATGCTAATCTGCCCTAATTAGCCTTGATTAGGGCTAATTGACAATAATTACGCTAATCAGCCCTGCTTAACACTGAGCACCCCTAATTACCCCTATTTAGCACTAGTCAACACTAATTAGGCTAATCAGCTCTAATTGACCCTGATTAAAAATGATTAGCAATTATTAGCAATACTCAAGCCCTAATTAGTACTAATTAGCCCTGATTATCCCTAATTAATCCTGATTACCCCTGATTAGGGCTAATTAACACTGATTAGCACCGACAGTCTATGTGAGTCGAGGTATGGTGTCCGACACCCCGACACCTCACAGGCACCTCCGGACACGTGTCTGACACGGAGCTTTGATAGCGCTAATTAGCACTAATCATCCCTACTTAATCCTGATTAACACTCACTTGTAAGTGACTGGTCAATATATTTTTTTTTCAAATTGAAGGTTAATTTTGAACTCGACTTGTATAGGTTTAATAGGCAGTGAGAGATATATATCACGTCAGTGGATAGAAGTTGGATGCGAAGGAGGATTGCTCCAAGTGGGATTGGGGTATCAGAAGAGTTTAGACAGGGAGTAAACGGGTTTATTCTATTTGCTTTGAATCAACGGGAGTTTGTGGATGACGGCACGATTAAATGTCCGTGCAATGATTGTCAGCTGTTAAGTTGGAAAACCCCCAACGATATAAGTTTTGATCTGTTCCGTAGAGGTTTTATGAGTAACTATACGAATTGGACTCAGCACGGGGAACCAATTTTGAGGGTGCCCACTGAGGTCACCGCTGAGTTCAGACAGTACAGTCCTAGAGATTCGGGATTTTCCCAGTATCAACATATGGTAATGGAAGCTGGGCCTAGTGGGATTAATTGGGATAACTATTTTAACGATGGTAACCCTAATGTGGAAGAAGAGCCAAACCCGAGGGCACAAAAATTTTATAAATTGTTACAAGACTCTGATGAGCCAATATGGAATGGAAGTACAAAGCACACCAAGTTATCTGCTGTGACAAGGATGCTACACTTAAAGTCTGAGCATGGTCTAAGTGATAGGGGTTTTGATGCTTTTTTGAAGCTTAATAAAGAAATGTTGCCAGAGGATGAGAAGTTGCCTGACACGTACTATAGTGCTAAGAAAATGATGATGAAACTTGGTTTGGGGTACCAGAAGATAGATGCTTGCAATAATGATTGTGTCTTATTTTGGAAGGAGAACAGTGACTTGAGCGAGTGTCCGGTTTGTGGACACGCAAGATATAAACCGACCAGTGGGAATAAAAGAAAGATAGCATGGAAGATATTGCGGTACTTCCCGCTGACACCAAGGCTTCAAAGGTTGTACTACTCTTCTAAAACGGCAGAGCACATGAGATGGCATAGCCACGTTCGCAGTAAAGTTCCCAATTTATTAAGACACCCTGCCGATGGAGAGGCATGGAAGGAATTTGATTATCGACACCCATCTTTTGCTGCAGAAGTTCAAAATGTGCGACTTGGACTCGCTACCGATGGGTTTAATCCTTTTGGGCACTCTAGCACACCCTACTCTACGTGGCCTGTGATCATTGTCCCGTATAACCTTCCTCCGGACATGTGTATGAAGAAACAATTCATGTTTTTATCATTACTCATTCCTGGACCTACGAGCCCATGTAGAAATATAGACGTGTACTTGCGGCCGTTGATCGATGAGTTAAAAAATCTGTGGGAAGTTGGAGCCCCAGCATTTGATGCATCTCTTAAACAGAACTTCAACTTGAGGGCAGCAGTCATGTGGACTATCAATGACTTCCCTGCATACGGTATGTTGTGTGGGTGGAGTACACACGGTAGGTTGGCATGTCCTTATTGTATGGAAATGAGTAAGGCTTTCACCTTAAAGCACGGGGGGAAGGCTTCCTTTTGGGGGTGTCACAGACAATTCTTACCGCCTAATCACCCATTTCGAAGGCAAAAAGATAAGTTTGATAAAACTGTGGAGCGTCGCCTTGAAACACGTGACAGATTGTCTGGCGAGGAAGTGTACATGTGCGTAAAGGACCTTGACATGGATGCGGTACCATTTGGAAAGTGTGGTGCTAGTCTAAAACTTCCTGGCTTTGGAAAAAAACACAACTGGAAGAAAATGTGCATCTTTTGGGAGCTACCTTATTGGCCGACCCTCCTTCTACGCAACAATCTCGATGTTATGCACATTGAGAAAAATGTTTTAAAAAATGTGTTTAATACAGTCATGAATGTCAAGGGCAAATCAAAGGATCACTTAAAAGCACGCAGAGATATGCAGGTGATGGGTATACGGCGTGAATTGCATCCACGAATGGTTAATGGTAAGCTGGTTTTGCCCAAAGCAGTATATACATTGGATAAAAAGCAGATACAACAGGTGTGCGAGTGGGTTAAACTGTTGAAGCTGCCAGACTCCTATGCATCTAATATATCACGCTGTTGCAACCTTGCAGATTGTCGGTTTTATGGTCTAAAGAGTCACGATTGTCATGTATTCATGGAAAGATTTATACCAATTGTCTTTCGTGACCTCTTGCCGAAACCAGTAAATGAAGCATTGACTGAACTTAGTCATTTCTTCAGGGATTTGTGCTCAAAGGTGCTCCGAGAGAGTGATATTAAGATTCTTGAGAAAAACATTGTTGAGACAGTGTGCAAGTTAGAGAAAATCTTTCCCCCGTCCTTCTTTGACTCGATGGAGCATTTGACCATTCACTTAGCATATGAGGCTAGAGTGGGCGGACCTGTGCAGTATCGATGAATGTATCCATTTGAGAGGTGATGTCGCCCATCCATCTTTAAATTGTATTTCATACTTGCACACATGCGTTGATTACTGAAATCAATCCTTATTTCTTACATAGGTATATGTTTGACCTTAAGAAAAAGGTGTGAAACAAAGCCCGGGTTGAAGGTTCAATTGCAGAGGCTTACATCCTTGAGGAGCTTACCAACTTCTGTTCCCTTTACTTTGAGACTGATGTTGATACAAAGATGAGTCGACTTGGTAGCAATGACAATAGTGTTGACACAGAATTCGATGAGCGTCTTTCCATATTCAAGCATCTTGGTCGTGCACTTGGAGCAAGTAGCAGTCGATATCTATCCGAGGAGGAGTATATTGCCGCAACATTGTACGCTCTCATGAATTGCACTGAAGTTGCACCATTCATAGTGTAAGTAGTTGCGTACATACCTTCATTCTCATAGTATTTACTCACATAATATAACGACAATGCCATATAACATGCAGTGAATACGGTGAGGAAGTGTTATTAGCAAACCCTGTGATATCAGATGGACAACTTGAAAAAATGCGAAACAACGCGTTCCCTGAGTGGTTCCGACAGCGCGTAAGTTCTAAAACCTACAGTTCATTTCTAATATAGACCGCATGTGATAAGCTAATACTCTGTGCAAATTGTTTGTTGTTGTAGACCGTCCATGATGGAGTTGATGTCCGTCTCAAGTTGCTTGCTGCTGGCCCAAGTAGACTAGTATCGTGTCATAAAGGGTACATTGTCAACGGGTTTAGGTTTAACACGATGGAAGTTGACCTTACTAAACAAACCCAAAACAGTGGAGTTTTGATCAAAGGTGACTGTTATAATGATAGCGAACGTGATTTTTATGGGCAGTTGGAGGAGGTTGTTGAACTAGACTATTATGGCAGCAGTAATCGACTGGTAATGTTCAGGTGCAAATGGTTTGACATTACAGCTGGTATTCGAGTTAGTCGACATGGGATTGTAGACGTTAATATGAGGTCAAGGCTCGGATCCTACGAACCATTTGTATTTGCAGCTCAGGCAACGCAGGTCTTCTATGCAAAGGGTGTGACAAGGAAGGATCCAAATTGGCATACTGTTATCAAGACCAAAAGAGGCTTTGTTGATGATGATGTGTTCGTTGAGATGTACCAAGAGGATGATGCTCCCACAGTGATACCGCTTCAAGAGAATAACGATGTTGTTGATGAGCCTCTTTGCGATTTAGGCCATGCTGGAGAAGAGGTCGATGCCGAAGCCCTCCGTGATGATGATGGTGATGACGATGATGATGACGACGATACTGAGGAAGACGTTGACGACGAAGAAGAAGACGATGAAGATGAAGGGGACGAAGATGACGACGAGGAGGAAGACGTTCCGTTGTCTATTAGTGATAGTGATTGACTGTTTGGAGTAAAAAAATTCTTGTCAATGTACTTTTAGAAATGCCTGTTTATTATTTAAATTGAATTAGTTATTAATTGATGGTGGTTGACTATTTAATTTGGGTTGTCTTTTATAGTCGGCAGTGCCACATTGTTAGCATACTTAGTTCTGCACTTAAGTTGTTTATTATTCGGGCGAACTACATTGTAGATATGCCGAGATCCAGTGCACCCCGAGGTCGTGGAGGTGGCCGTCGCGGAGCTGCTTCGGCACAGTCAGCCCCCCTCCCTAGGATTGGTGATGCGACTACTACTGAGCAGCCGTCATCGTCATCAGTTGCTTCAGAACATGGTGAGACGATATTAGTTTTGTGTCGGATTGAAAGCAATTACTTGCAATATATATAAATATAAATATAATAATTTCCTTTTTCATCATCTGCAGCGTCTAGTTCATCTGTACCGCGAGGTATCACCCGCGGAATACCTCTTCCAGCCACCCCGGAGCAGAGGGTTACTGCTCATGTCCGAAACAATTAGTATGTTTTTAATTTGCAAAGCTCAATTCTATTGTAATATGCACTTATATTGGGATTGATGTATCTCTGTGATTTCTTGTAATTAGTTTTGTTGAGGATTGTGTTAGGACCAAGATCGGTCCTATTATCAAGGCTCACCTCCCACAGCCTTATGCGACGTGGGGGTCGTGGACAGAATCAGACAAAGAGCTTGTTTGGGGGAAGTTTTTGGTAAGGAGCGCAGTATTTTTTATGTGCTTTACTTTTGCGGTTTTAGAAGTACATTATCGCTGAATTTTTCTTGCTAACTGTGTTTTTCAATTGTGTTGAATTATGTTAAGGACTATTTCAAATTTGAGTCGGACGGAGAGCGAGAACTCGGGAGGCAGGCGTGGGAGTGGCATTGTGCCGAGAACTACAAGAAATGGATGCTGAATGCGAGGAGGTGGGCGCTAGCTCGGGCGGGTACGACAGATATATCTATGACCAGAGACCACAATCCCGAGTACTTCTCCAGAACCATGTGGAGGCAGCTGGTGTCGCATTGGAGTACTCCAGACTGGGCGAAGCTGAGTGAGCGAGGCACGGAGATGACTCGTAGCGAGAAGAAGATGAAGCACAGTGCTGGTTCCCGTCCATTTACCACCCTGACAGGAGGCCCCCTACGAGGCTCCGCCATTTTGAGCGCACACACCAGAATAGTGATGGGAAGTGGGTGTCTGAAAGCGCCGAGCAGTTTGCGGTGAGCACGTAACTCATGTATTACTTTTGTATTCCTATTGCATTTTTTGCGATTATGGCCAATAGAATTTCTCTAACATTTTTGTTGTTTTCTTATACAGAGTTTATTTAAAGAGAGAGTTCAGGCCAACTCCCAGCCAGATGGTAGCCAGACAGTGGACGAGTTCTCGTTGTGGTCAGACACTACTGGGGTCCTAAGAAGGACCGTATACTCGGCCACCCTCGTCAGTCCGCACGAGCGTTGCTAGCCGGCATATCTCAATCGACAGGCAAGACCAGTTGTACCGGTTCTCAGGCAAAAGCGGCAGCTGCGACGTTGGTAGAGTGCTTCAACACAATGTTTGATGCGCGCATGCGGATGCTGCTGGGTGACGGTTACGTAATTATGAAGGACCCCAAACTACATGTAATACAATTTTTTTCAATTACTTATGTATTTTGTGCTCTATATGTGATCTTGATTTGATATATGATGTTCATTTGTATGGCTTCGTGCAGGGCGATACCGATGATCCTAGTGCCGGTGTAACATCCCGGAATTTTCCGGAACGTTAACGCTCAATCCATCAATCACTTAATCGTAGAATCCTCAAACTCAAACAAAATAAATACTACCAATCTGTCAGTGCAACTAATCCATCAATTAATGTGTTATTCCGAGTACACAATCATGATCAATAAACTCAATTTAAACCTGATAATGAACTACAGAGGTTCACCCACACAGGGGTTCTAGAGAGAAACACTACTTAAGTTCACTAGCTTGCTTGCCTCTAGTCCAATTTCAAGTAGTCTAACGCTGGTTACTACCTGCAGAAAAGAAGTTAAAGGGGAGTGAGCTTTTGAGAGCTCAGTAAGGTCGCTCAAACGAAGAAGTTACAAAACAATGTACAAATGCAATTCAATGATCATCTTTTCAAGAGTTTCAAAAGAATCATACTAGTTCGATCAATTATCAATAAAATTTTCAGATACGATGCAAACAATCACAGATAATATTGAACATGAGCAATTGCAAAGCCACACAGGCAATGCAGGGTAATCACTTAGCAAAGCCACAAAGGCGATGCTCATTAACACTTTCCACCGGCTAGTCCATCAAGGCACTAGCCCACACTAATACACCGGCTAGTCCGTCAAGGCACTAGCCCACACCAATACACCGGCTAGTCCGTCAAGGTACTAGCCCACACCAGTATCCTCCAATATACACCAACTCCCACCAAACACTTCGATGCAAATTCTCATGTCAATATGCAGAATGACAACAAACGATAATACAATTATTAAATCGATGCATAACGAGAAATAAACACAGAGCATCGAGTATGATTTCCAATAAACGCTTAAGGCTCAAGAAAAGGTATTAAAGGCAAATAACAAATTTCTCAGAAAAAATATAACGGAGTCCAAAGAAATTCGATTAAATTTTTTAAAAAAAATATACGAGGACAAATTGATGAATTGGGTTTCGGAAAGAAATCCCTTACCTCAGTCCAAGCTATGTACTGCCCAACACCTTGATCCAAAATCCTTTGAATTAACTTAGGTCGGGCAATTTATTTATCAGAACGCTATCCACACTGATATATTATAAATCTAACATATCTACCCACAATATAATCATTTCCCTACCCAGAACGATGAAATTTAAAGCAGTTTTCCACTCGGCCAACTTAACCCGACACTCGTCACACTCCACGAGACTCCAAAATATCTCAAAAATATTCTTATCATTCATTAAGCATTATTTATAGCTTAATAGAGCATATTGGATAAAAATATAATTTTTGAATTAAAAATAATTTCCTTAAATACACTAAAACCAACAAATTTCCATAATTGCTGCTACCCACAAATAAGGACTCATAATTTTTATTAAATCCTTAATATATGTATAAAAATTATAGAAATGAGAGTCAGGATTTAAAAGGCGCTAAAACTATTTCTTTATTTTTTTCATTTTGTTAAATTCAATGCGATACGGAAAATGATCGCAAATCAACTCCAAATATTATCAAACTTTTACTGAGTCTTGCCTTTAGTATAAAAACATTACCCTAATTTTTCCAAAACATTTTCATGGGTTTAAGGGCTTTAAAAGATATTTATAATTCAGTAATTGCAGACAATATAATAATTGCATACATTATCAGAAAATTATGAAATTTTCATAGAAATTATAATATTGTACTAAGAATCATCCTGTAAATTTTCAGAATTTTTGAACAATCGTACAATACCAACAGCCACGTGATACAACTGTGCAAGCACAGTGTACCTCCCCACTGCACAGATCCATTACTGTTCACCTATCTTCTTCATCTTACTCCTGCCCTTTCTCTGCAATACAGCCGAACTACAGCAGCCACCCACTCATGTTACAAACACACTTTGAAAATATAATTATAAACTACACTACACCTAAACTCACACAAACACATTAGATACATAATTTCTCACTTAATTCATTTACCCACTATCCTTTGAACCAAGATCATAAACAGTCACGGACAGCCATAGTTTCCCCTTCACACACCTCACAAACCCATTCACCCATTTATTTTTGTACTCGCACTTATATACATCATATATATGAACACAAACACTATATATGACACAAATCGTCCACACCCATTGCCTCACGGCATGGGTCTCCTTCCTTTTGTTTATTTTAAAACATGCATCAGATTATCCCCATGCATCAGATTATCTAGTCACACAATTTCACTCATATACACAAACACATTACCCATTACTCAAAAAAAAGAAACTAAACTTGAAAAGAAAACTTACCCAAAAATGCTACGATCGCCGGAATTCCTTGCCTGCAGTTCTCTCTCTCTCTCTCTCTCTCTCTCTCTCTCTCTCTGTTGCAACTGAAGAGTACCTTTGCTCTTAGTCTAAGTTAACCGAAATTGATTATGCAAATACTTAATTTTCTCCCTAAATTCATTCTTGGTTCCCTCTCTTTCCAAAATTAAGTAGTTGACTTCATTTTTCAAATAAATCAGATTTTGATATTGATTTTATGAATTATTTACTAATCCGCTTCACTAATTGTTGCAGAATTTTTTTTTGTCACTTGCGCTAATCAATACCAAAGGGTTCGATTAATATCACTTATAAGAGCTATCATTAAATTTCAACTATGGTTCATAAAGTTTGTCGCTAAAGATTGCCAATAAAAATTCAATCACGCTAATCATTACTAAACACTTCAAGGAATATCAATTATAGCTATTAACGTTAAATTATAATTTATAGTTTCTAAAATAAAATTGTCACTAAACTGATTTAAACGTAACTGTTTAAAATTTATTGGAGTTCGGGGTATTACATTCTCTCCACCTTATAAAAATTTCGTCCTCGAAATTTCTCATACTTAATAATTTGCATGCAGTACGCTTTCAATACATAACTCCCAAAGGAAACTATCGGCAAATGATGCACATAACCTCCAAGGTTAATCAATAACAACCTTTGCACTTTTCACAACTTCTAATATTCCGCCGTAATAATAGATTCAGATTATAACTTAGATTATGATGCCTCAGAATCAATCAATAAATAAACGCCTAAATGAAATAATCCGTAAGTGTACCTGGCATCAGATCATTGTTTGTTTCGGCATCTTGAGCATACATAGTAAATAGTCTAGCTGATGTCCTAGGCCTCTTCCCTTGCTGTGTTTGGGCTTGTGAAGTCTGGCCCTGCTGACTCTGACCTCCTCCCGAACGAGGTGCATTACTTACTGCTAAACTGGCCGTATGTACAGGGCTAAGAGCTGACTGGTTCTCCCACATTGAGGGACAGTTTCGAACCTGATGCTCCATACTGCCACACTTGAAACATCCCCCGGTAAGTTTGTAGCATGGTTTACCACCATGGCTCTTTCCACAAGTAGGACACAGAACTGTCGAAAATGCTATCCCTGAACTCTGAATTGGTCTACCTCTTGCACTCTGTGCTCTTCTGAATTCGACACTCTGCTCTGACCTAGTTACCTGAGCCTGCCCTATCCTCTAACTCTGAGCACCCTGTTGTGCTGAAATAGAAAACTTCTGACGCTTGTTAGTCTCTAAAGCTCTACTTTCCTCTCTATCCCTCTTTTGGTCACCTTGCCGTTGCTCAAACCTTTTCTTGCTGTCCGACCTGGACTGTTCCAATGCACATGCCAGATCGACGCACTCTACATAGCTCGATAACCTAGCAGAGATCACTCCATCTCTCAAACCAGGCCTGAGTCCCCACTCAAATTTTTGGCATCTATCAGCCTCTGTTGGTAACATCCTATTTGCAAATCTCGCCAGCCGCGAGAACCTCATCTCATACTCATCTTCCGTCTCTCGATCTGCCTGAATTACATTGGCAAACTCTCTTAACATCTGTTGACGGTAACTCACAGAGAAATATCGATTGTTGAACAATTCTTTAAACTATTCCCAAGTCATCTCAGCTTTCAACTGAGGAGTCATACCAGTCTCTACCATTTTCCACCACTGGTCGGCCTCACCCCTCAGCTTGTAAACCGCAAATTCCACCCTCTGCTTCTCACTGCATTTGATAGCCCGGAAGATCTTTTCCATCTCGATTATCCAACCCTCTGCCTCTGTGGGATCTACTGATCCACTAAAATTTGAAGCGTTCTGCTTGTTAAACTCAGTCAGGGTACTTCCCTCTTGAGGTTGTTGCTGTGGCTGAATAGGATTTTGCATACCCTGCTGTTGATTAACCAGATTCTGGGCCATAAATGCCAAAATCTGATTCATGGTATTTAGAGTTGCAGTCATGGGTTCTGGATTTTGCTCATGTTGCTCTACATGGGGTACGTCCCCAGCTGGGATCTCCCGATCTCCACTACGACCCCCAATACAACCACCCCAGCCCCTGGCTTGGCCTCCGCAACCTCTGGTGCCGGCTCTATGAGTTCGTGCCATGCTATAACAAATAAACTACTATCAAAATCTGTAAACACGTCCTTTCATAAACGACTATGAAATTTCAAATTTTCTAATAATATATATTATCAGATACACCTTCATCAAAACGATCTCATATACCTAGCCATTAGTACGGCTCACTAAATTATTAAATCTTTCCTAACCCTAATATTGTAACCTAAGGTTCATCTCACAAGTTCCTAATGTCTACATAATCATAAACCTATGCTTGATCATTTGTTCACCTATGTTCGAGTCTACAGAATCGTAATACCTAAGCTCTGCTACCAACTGTAACATCCCGAAATTTTCCGGATCGTTAACGCTCAATCCATCAACCACTTAATCATAGAATCCTCAAACTCAAACAAAATAAATACTACCAATCTGTCAGTGCAACTAATCCATCAATTAATGTGTTATTCCGAGTACACAATCATGATCAATAAACTAAATTTAAACCTGATAATAAACTACAGAGGTTCACCCACACAGGGGTTCTAGAGAGAAACACTACTTAAGTTCACTAGCTTGCTTGCCTCTAGTCCAATTTCAAGTAGTCTAACGCTGGTTACTACCTGCAGAAAAGAAGTCAAAGGGGAGTGAGCTTTTGAGAGCTCAGTAAGGTCGCTCAAACGAAGAAGTTACAAAACAATGTACAAATGCAATTCAATGATCATCTTTCCAAGAGTTTCAAAAGAATCATACTAGTTCGATCAATTATCAATAAAGTTTTCAGATACGATGCAAACAATCACAGATAATATTGAACATGAGCAATTGCAAAGCCACACAGGCAATGCAGGGTAATCACTTAGCAAAGCCACAAAGGCGATGCTCATTAACACTTTCCACCGGCTAGTCCATCAAGGCACTAGCCCACACCAATACACCGGCTAGTCCGTCAAGGCACTAGCCCACACCAATACACCGGCTAGTCCGTCAAGGTACTAGCCCACACCAGTATCCTCCATTATACACCAACTCCCACCAAACACTTCGATGCAAATTGTCATGTCAATATACAGAATGACAACAAACGATAATACAATTATTAAATCGATGCACAACGAGAAATAAACACAGAGCATCGAGTATGATTTCCAATAAACGCTTAAGGCTCAAGAAAAGGTATTAAATGCAAATAACGAATTTCTCAGAAAAAATATAACGGTGTCCAAAGAAATTCGATAGCAATTTTTAAAAAAATATACGAGGACAAATTGATGAATTGGGTTTCGGAAAGAAATCCCTTACCTCAGTCCAAGCTATGTACTGCCCAACACCTTGATCCAAAATCCTTTGAATTAACCTAGGTCGGGCAATTTATTTATCAGAACGCTATCCACACTGATATATTATAAATCTAACATATCTACCCACAATATAATCATTTCCCTACCCGGAACGATGAAATTCAAAACAGTTTCCCACTCGGCCAACCTAACCCGACACTCGTCACACTCCACGAGATTACAAAATATCCCAAAAAATATTCTTATCATTCATTAAGCATTATTTATAGCTTAATAGAGCATATGGGATAAAAATATAATTTTTTATTATTTTTGAATTAAAAATAATTTCCTTAAATACACTAAAACCAACAAATTTCCATAATTGCTTCTACCCACAAATAAGGACTCACAATTTTTATTCAATCCTTAATATATGTATAAAAATTATAGAAATGAGAGTCAGGATTTAAAAGGCGCTAAAACTATTTCTTTATTTTTTCATTTTGTTAAATTCAATGCGATACGAAAAATGATCACAAATCAACTCCAAATATTATCAAACTTTTACTGAGTCTTGCCTCTAGTATTAAAACATTACCCTAATTTTTCCAAAACATTTTCATGGGTTTAAGGGCTTTATAAGATATTTATAATTCAGTATTTGCAGACAATATAATAATTGCATACATTATCAGAAACTTATGAAATTTTCATAGAAATTATAATATTGTACTAAGAATCATCCTGTAAATTTTCAGAATTTTTGAACAATCGTACAATACCAACAGCCACATGGTACAACTGTGCAAGCACAATGTACCTCCCCACTGCACAGATCCATTACTGTTCACCTGTCTTCTTCATCTTACTCCTGCCCCTTCTCTGCAATACAGCCGAACTACACCAGCCACCCACTCACGTTACAAACACACTTTGAAAATATAATTATAAACTACACTACACCTAAACTCACACAAACACATTAGATACATAATTTCTCACTTAATTCATTTACCCACTATCCTTTGAACCAAGATCATAAACAGTCACGGACAGCCATAGTTTCCCCTTCACACACCTCACAAACCCATTCACCCATTTAGTTTTGTGCTCGCACTTATATACATCATATATATGAACACACACACACACACACACACACACACACACACTATATATGACACAAATCGTCCACACCCATTGCCTCACGGCATGGGTCTCCTTCCTTTTGTTTATTTTAAAACATGCATCATATTATCCCCATGCATCAGATTATCTAGTCACACAATTTCACTCATATACACAAACACATTACCCATTACTCAAAAAAAAGAAACTAAACTTGAAAAGAAAACTTACCCAAAAATGCTACGATCGCCGGAATTCCTTGCCTGCAGTTCTCTCTCTCTCTCTCTCTCTCTCTCTCTCTCTCGTCTGTTGCAACTGAAGAGTACCTTTGCTCTTAGTCTAAGTTAACCGAAATTGATTATGCAAATACTTAATTTTCTCCCTAAATTCATTCTTGGTTCCCTCTCTTTCCAAAATTAAGTAGTTGACTTCATTTTTCAAATAAATCAGATTTTGATATTGATTTTATGATTTATTTACTAATCCGCTTCACTAATTGTTGCAGAATTTTTTTTTGTCACTCGCGCTAATCAATACCAAAGGGTCCGATTAATATCACTTATAAGAGCTATCATTAAATTTCAACTATGGTTCATAAAGTTTGTCGCTAAAGATTGCCAATAAAAATTCAATCACGCTAATCATTACTAAACACTTCAAGCAATATCAATTATAGCTATTAACGTTAAATTATAATTTATAGTTTCTAAAATAAAATTGTCACTAAACTGATTAAAATTTATTGGAGTTCGGGGTATTACAGCCGGTGACTCCGGGGGTGATGAAGATGTTGTTGGATCGAACGTGCCATCGAGGAATGAAGAAGATGATGACGGGGCTGGTTGTTCTGCCGACGAGTGATTTAGATAGGGGTTTGGTTTGATTTATGCAATGAAAGTTATGCTCTTGTTTTGAATTGATCGTCGGTACTTAACTGTATGAATTCTATTATTTTAATGCATATGTTAACGTTTATTTATACTTTGATGAATGCGAGCAGCTGTTTGAATGAATGCGGGACAGGGGGTTAAAACAGTTTTCAATGAATGCGTTGAAAGCTTTCAACGCATTCATTCAAAATCGTTTCAACCGAGGTTAAATCGGTTTTTGGATCGATTGGATTAGATGTGAATTGATATTAGTTCTGCGACAGGTTTTGGATAGGTTATTTGACCTGCAAATTTTTTTTTCAAAGCCAGGTTTTGTGATCGCGATATACGATCTCTAAATAAAACAAAGCGGTCACTAATTTTAAAATTTTTAAAAAATTAAATTATTTAGCGACCGACATTTGCGATCGCTAACTTAAATAAGTGCGGTCGCTAAATATTTTTATTATTTTTTTAAAAAAATAATAAAATATATTTTAATTATTTAGCGACCGCCAGTTGCGGTCGCTAATTCGGTCGCTAAATATTGCGGTTGCTATTTTGGTCGCTAAATATATAATATAATTTAATAAAAAATATTAAAAAAAGAAAAATTTTAAATTAAAAAATATTTAGCGACCGCCTTATGCAGTCGCTAAATATAGTCAACGCGGTCGCTAAATTTAGCGACCGAATTTTAAATGCGGTCGCTAAAATTTAGCGACCTGGGCTATAGCAACCGTTTTAGCGACCGTCCTAACGCGGTCGCTAAAACCCTTTAGCGACCGCGTTGCCACCTTTAGTGACCGCTAGTCGCGGTCGCTAAAGGCACTGTTTCTTGTAGTGAACATTGACACAATATTGCTAAGATTGTAAGAATGATAAACTCATGGTTGTTACTTTAAAGTAGACTTCTTAATGAATGAAAGACGACATGAGATTAGCACCATACAAGTTGAGTAAAATGATTTGCTTATAGCTAAAAGAGATTATTCTAACTCATTTCATCGTGTTTGGTATAATGCTCCACCGTGATGATGGTCAGGGATAGGCTCAGGAAGTATAATCGGGGGCTAAAAGTTAGGTAAAAAAATTGACAGTAACATAAAAGAATTAGGAAGTTTTAAAAGTACATTAAACGTAACAAACTAAAAACATGAAATTTGGAAGTTCATCAAGGTTCCATAAAAAGAAAAACATAAGAAAAGTAACTTGTGTGGTATGTATCAATCAATGGTCAAAACGGAACTCATTGTTTTTTGTAGTCACTAAAGTTGATAATTGATCGAGTTTATAATAAGTGCTTCCGAATTATATTTATCAATGCGCTCAATTAAAGAATCCATGAAAAAAATCATCATCCTCCTTGTTTCGAAGTTGAGTTTTGACAATTGTACATATATAAGTTGATATACTATGTGTTGATTATTAAATTATATGACGACAATACTGCATGTATAATTTACGTACTACATTAATTTTAATTAAAAAAATACTAACCTTCATCTATCTGATTTCTTTGTAATCTGAAAAAAATGAAAATGGAGCCAGGAAAACAGAAAAACAAAAACTCTGACAGCTGATGGCACAAAAAACAAAACAATTCAACAAAAATAATCTCTAAGACATTAATATTACAATAGTGTGTAAATATTTCAAATACGAGTACCTATTTTAAAAAATTAAAAAACCTAAAAATTTTGGGGGTGGTCGTGATCCACTCCTCCCCTTCTTGTTGTCCATCCCTGATGATCGTTTATAAACAGCATATTTCTTTTTCCTCTTAAGGGGGTTGTATTTCTTTCTTCTCTTAGGTGGTTGTAGTGATAAAAAGACTATTACTGATTTAAAAAAAAACATTATATAGAGGCTATCTTAGCCTTGTGACATAGATTTATGCTTACACTATTACGATACCATACTACATATACTTAATACTACTTCGTTGTTTAGTATATTAGTCAAATACACTGTTAAAAAATATACTAGGTTTCGTACAAGCAACAAAAAGAGAATCGAAAATAATAATAGAAAATAAAGGCATACAGACACAGGATTTACGTAGTTCGATGAAAGCCTACTCTACAGTGGTAGCATTAAGTCTGTCAATAGAGATTACAGATCTCTGTTTCTCACAACAAACCTTCTAAAAAATGGCTCCCCTCTCTTGACCCAAAAAAACAAACAATACAAGACGACTTATATATACTTAGAGCTAAGTCGTAACCTTCTCCAAATGACTAATATGAGACACAATGACTTCTATGCTAGGGCTAAGTCGTGACTCGCTCTGAATAACCTGTGTCGGACCCACACATTAACTAATTTTCGAGTCGCTTAGGTCATAAACAGGTTTTTATCTAAGAAAAATTATAAAAAATCACCACTTTAACGTGGACAAAACAAGCCACAAATAACCTGAAAAATACCATCTGCTGCTCCCATGCCTGCCTCCTAGGACTGCACCCCAAATGTTGCTGATACAAATCAAATCTAAGCAATGCTTAACTTGATCTCTAGAAAATGTTTTATTATCATGTCCGCTAGATTTTCAACTACGGAAATCTTATCTATCATAACGGAACCCTAAGAAATCACATCCGGAAAAAAAATGAAACTTGACATCAATGTGCTTGGTCCACTCATGGAACATCAGACTTTTGGTCAGATGTATGACACTTTAGCGGTCGCAATAAATAGTGCTAGACTCTTGCTTCAACCTCAAATCACCAACCAAGCCCTTAAACTAAATGGCTTCCTTCACTACTTTTGTCGTCGCTATGTACACAGCTAATGTAGTAGACAAGGCAACAATAGTATGTAGAATAGCCTTCCAACTGATCACAAGCTCGAAAAAGAGAAGGCATAACCTGTCAAAGACCTCCTCCTATCCAAATCTTTAGCATAGTCTGAGTCCACATATCCAACAACTCTACCATTCGTGTCACTGCCTTAATGGTAAACTAAATCAGTATCCGAACTACCTCTCAGGTATCGAAGTATCCACTACACTCCCTACTAATGAGCTTTCGTAGGAAAACCCATGTACTTATTAACCACACTGACTCCATTAAAAATGTCGGGTCACGTGCAAACCATAACACATGAGCTGCCCATTACACTAGCAAATGGGAAACACGCCATGTGCTCCACTTTCTCTTAGGTTTGTGGAGAATCAGCTGCTCAGAGCTTGAAGTGTGCTGCCAAATGAGTAGTCACTGGTTTGGAGTTTTCCATACCAAAACATTGCAGTACTCGCTCAACGTACTTCTTCTGGGATAGGTACAAAATTCCTACAATTTGTTTCCTCTTGATCTCCACCACTAATATCTTCTTTGATGCATCCAAGTCTTTCATCTCATATTCCATTTTCAATTGCTCTTACAAATCGTTGATATCTGACATTGTCTTTACAGCTGTTAACATGTCATCAACATACGACAACAAGTATATATGAGAACCATCTCGAGCCTCTAGTGATACAGACAACTGTCATAGGCACTCTTGGTGTAACCTCTCTGTCATGAAGTGTTGAACCACTTATACCACTGCCTTGGAGATATCTTTAATCTATATAAGGATTTTTTTTAACAAGCAAACGTGATCTTCCTTATCCAAGGTCACGAATAACTTTGGCTAAGGATGAATATCTGCTTTTCTAACTCACCATGTAGAAAAGTTGTCTTGACATCCAGTTGTTCTAACTTCAAGTCATGTAACGCAACCATATCAAGTAACCCTCTTATCAAAGTATGTTTTACTACAGGAAAAATATTTTATTATAATCAATATCTTCTCTCTCTGAAAACCGTTAACTACCAATCGTGCTTTATACCTTGCATCTTCTGCTCCAGAAATTCTATCCTTCTTCATGTAGACCCATTTGCAACCAATTTTTCTTCTGGCCTATAAGCGGTTTCACCAATTCCCACGTTTGATTCTTGTAAAGAGATTCCATCTCCTTACTCATAATAACTGTCCACTGTGCTGATTCCATGCCCTTGATGGTCTCTTTATATGCAACAAGCTCTTCAACCTCAATACCCTCTGCCCCACTAAGAACATAAGCAACGATATCAACACACACACACACACACACACATATATATATATATATATATATATAGAAGGTCGAATTTCTCTTTTTGATCAGCTTTGGGAATGCTATATTGTTGTTCCCTTGAGGTTCTTTATTATATTTGGTAGAATGAGAATCATCTTCCTCATCTGTAAGAATTATAGACAAAGAATCTGGAGCTCAAACCTCCAGCTTCACCTTTTCCCTGACATCGTGGTCTTTCCCTGCATCAATCAACTCTTTCTTCTTCAAAAGCATCAACGACTCATCAATGGTTACACGTCTACTAATTAGGAACGTGGATGACTTACACTACAAGGAAAATGCTTACGCCGACGGCCGCATATCACCGTGAGAAGTGGAAAAACCACCGCCGTAGGCTTTCACAGCACTATGTGACCGCTGCCTTTACTCGCGTTTCAGTAGACTTATGCCGACGCTCTATAGGGTCTATACCAGCGGCCGGCCGCCTCTAAAACTGCTCCCCTAACTGCCTTCTAATGTCACCAATGGCAGCGGTTTGATCCTATGCCAGCGACTACGGGCGCAGGCATAGGTAAAATTTTAATTTCTCATATATTTGAATAAAATAGAAAAGCCAGCGTTAACAAACCACTTCGGTAGGTATCATTTTTATTTTATTAATTTGCTGAATAATTGGACCTATGTCAACGGTCTCATGCACCGTTATAGGTTTCCTTTTGCATTTATTTTCTTCGAATGTATGGACTTATGGGGGCATGTATGACCACCAGCATAGGCTTGTTTTAGATTTTTTTAAAAAAATAATTCACTTATGCCGGCGATACTTACCGCCTCCATAAGTTATCGCCTAAAAGAAAAGGAGAGCAAAATGGTACACTGCCGAAATTGCCAACTCTCTGTATAAATCTGCTTTGTTTCTTGCATTGCTTTTCTTCATACCATATATTCATACCATATAGCTAGTGAAAACTATACGCAAGTTAAATCTAAATTAGGACTTGATTGGTCACAAAACAACCGCAATCTATTCAAATCCTAAACAATAACACATGTTTGTCTAGAAAGAAGAAGCAAAGTCAGAAACTTTCTATGAGTTTGTACAAAACCTAGTAAATACTCATGCACATTTCCAAATAAACCCAGCAACCGTCCATGCACATGATCAAAATTAGCCACTAAGATCGAGAATAATCCATTTCCATTCACCTTGGCAATAACCTGATACATAAGTTACACATGTTAAATGATAAACAAAAGACTTGATATCAAGGGAAACTATAGTATATATAGCTGGAAAGGAAACTGTTATTACTATAAACTTTACACCTACATAGACCAAACTTCATAAGGCTAAGCTGTGTACGAGCAAATGACAGACATATATATACTCCTACCATAACCATGAGTCAAAAAAGAATGATTTATTTTCATGGATTTCAGACATATATACATTTCAACACCAAACACTACATAAACTAAACTAAACCAAACCAAACCAAACCAAACATGGACATTCACTGACAAACATGCCACTCTTATGTAGTATTGCATTTTAAGCTACATGTTTTGCACTGAAATAAAGGAGAAAACTAATGTTGAGTAATAAGTAGAATACCTATGCTTGGATTAAATGGAGGAAAAATATTAGGAATAACTGAAATTAAATGCTGAGTAAAGAGTATGGTGGTGGTGGTGATACTGCAATTGATCTATTTAACCACTTGATGAAAAAGTAAAGTTCTTTTTGGTCCCTAAGCCTTAAAGTGTATTCTGTAATTAAAAATCAATGGTTCAATAACTGAAATTTTTTCAACAAGGGTTACAATCACTAATCTTCTGGTTCCGGATATACGGCCAAGTCTACGTTTCTTTTTGTTTCCTGATATGGAAATATCCTACCCAGTGCTTTTTGCACTAAATTAAGTTTTCTAACGTCACCAACATGTATTAATTTTCTAAGCCATGACTGACTTGGTTAACACACCTAATTTTCAATTGGTACCCTAAAATGACTGCAACCATTCCCCAACAACAAGCACCCATCATTTTATTGGTTTGCAAACAACATTTTCACCAGCCAGAAAACCAACTCAAGATAATGTAAAGTTTGGTATAGCTATCATATCTACCACTTAGGCTGCATTAGAGCGAAAGCATCCAAAATTCATATTTCAGAACCCAGGTAGTAAGTGGTGAACGATGTTACATCCAATTTTAAGTAAAATTTCAGCAGTATACTTGTGAACATTAAATGCAAAACAATTTATAGCACCTTGAACCAAGCGTACTACAAGATTCTTAGCAGTTCGCAGACTAAAACATGCTGCCATAATCAAGACAAGTGAAAGGAAAAAACCTACTGTGTACTTCTAATGAAAAGCAAGAACCTAATTGATGGCACCTGGATTTCATTAACTTATTTCTAGCACTTCTTCACAGCCTCCACACCCACACCAACCTCCTCTAGTAGCCTGACATTAATTGGTTGGTCAAGTTGCATGGGCATGGCGATGATTGGAACACCAAACTTCATCCCTTCTATCACAAAACTCATCCATAAATCCAAGTATCCTTATCGATTTAGCCACTAAAGTGGTCGGACATGCACAGAAAAGTTTGACCAGTAGATGCTAAAATAAATGGTTGGACAATGAAATGCGACGAGATGTCGAAGGCATGCTTAATTTCATTAACCAAAATACTAAAAGAAAGAAGTGTTCAGAAACAATAGCCAAAATTAGTATAGCAACTTCCAGTATCATGACCAGTTCACAATTCTATGATTATGTAAATCGTAGTGCATTTGACTAAGAGAATGAAACAAAATCAGAAGTTGACTATCTGGTAAAAAGTAGAGAAAGAGTAGACAATAGATACACAGCCTATGCATATATAACATCATCAGCAGCAATAGCAATTCCAGGGAACTTTGGTTCAGAGAAACTTATGTCACTGTATGTAACAAAACCCATGGTTAACTAAGTTATGCTACTGGAAGATGGGAAATTAAGTTGTCATTCAACAGATTAATCACATTAGAGATGCCCTTGGTCGAGTAAACAACATAATTATTATGCACTAACCGGAAGTGGAGCCCCCTTGGTTGGTTAATCCTTCAGTTTGTACAACAGTCTCAGGATTAGTCTCCTCAACATCCATCGCCTCAGTGTTGATCTCGATATCACGCCTGTCATCGGCATCACCAAGTGAAGTCTCTATGGGTGGCATCCCCCTATTGCTACACCCAGCCACCCCACGACGTTGGTTCCGACGCTGAGAAACCATAGGAGTACTGTATAGCCAATTTTTACAAGAAAACATTTCTAAATACATAGATCAAAGTATTTGCATAATCTAAACAACGTGCATGCAAAAGACATGATAAGTTATCAGATTCGATTAAAGAATTTAAGCCTGAATTTAAACTTGAACCAAACACCAAAAAAGGACAAGTATGAAAAATAAAAACTCGACACAGACTACGATTGAGCTATCATCAATCTCCATGTCTTCCTCTTCCTCGTCCTCTTTGTTTTGCACGTCATCGTCGTCAATGAAAGTATCCAATCTCCGTCTTTTTGTTGACCTTCTTGTAACTTGATCATGAATTATTTCTACTTCAACATCATTTCTCACCCAAGTCATATTTTCTACATCTTGTCCACTGTGAGGCTCGCTTGGGTATAATATATCCTCCTCTGTATTAGCTTCCGCTTCAACATTCTCACAAAAATCCCTTGGCCGTGTTCGTACTACGACATGCCAATCATGATCCCTTGGATTGTCAACATAGAACAATTGTTCTACTTGAGAGGCCAACACAAATGGCTCATCCTTATAAGAAAAATTCTTTGAATTGACAAGTGTAAACCCATAGGCATCAGTAGTGATCCCTATACTTCGGTTAACATTGTCATACCATTTACATTTAAACAGTACCACCTTTCCTACTCCAAAGTAATCCAGTTGAAGTATGTCTTCTAAAACACCAAAATACTCCACGACATCTTCAACTGGATTTGCATCTTTAGACGAGGAATAGCCGCGTGTCGCTGCTAAGACATAGACTCCACTATTCTGTGTTTTTCGCTTCAGTTCAAGACTCTCCGTATGAAAACGGTACCCATTTATTAAGTAGCCACTATCTCTCCTGCCTATAGCGTTCGGACCACGTGCAGGGGCTTGTATTTCCTCTGAAACCTCGTCCCATAAATTATTAACCTATACAGTTGCAACCAAGTATTAAGCATTGACTTATGAGCACATATATATTATTTAACTTTATCTTAAGAAATCTACATATACATATACATACTTACATGGGATGTAAACCACTTTGGTAACTCCTTTTTCAAAGAGTTATCAACTTCCCATGGTGTTGGTTTCTTCTTATGTATTCCCAGCGTCATTTCACAACTCTTCTTGAATATGCTAGATTTACATTGTACACACAATATGTTATACCCTAACTAATAAAAAATTGAATCCAATAGAATTATAAATTTCACTTACTTGTGATAGACTTCTAATTCATCGCAGTTGAACAATACATATCGATGTGCCATCTCCTTATCCTTCACATCAAGAGTAATAACCAAAGGAACACCTAGAAATCGACCTTTTAGTTGAAACATTGATATGCCTCCAACCACTTCCTCAGTATACCCATCATCATTTCTCCGATTTTGGTTCCAAACAGAGTGATTACCTTCCAAGTACATTGAGCAAAATGTCAAGCACTCTTCTGCTAATAACCCTTCAGTAATTGATCCTTCTGGACGACTTTTACATCGTATATACCCTTTAATCTTGAACATGTACCTAAGGAAAATGAACTTATGCTACATGAATCTTTTATACAATAAGTTGTAATGAATATAAACGTAAAATTTCTAACCTTTCAAATGGATACATTTGGTGGTATTGTACAGGTCCAGCGATCATTGCCTCTTTTGCCAAATGAATCGGCAAATGCACCATTATATCGAAGAAGGATGGAGGAAAGATCATCTTGAGACGACAAAGTATCAATGCTATTTTCTTATTTAGTCGTTCGAAGTCTTGTACAGTGTAATTTTTAGACCATAGTTCCTTAAAGAAACGGCACAAGTCAATTACAGCCGAGCATACTTGCAGGGGCAGTGCCCCTCTTAAAGCTATAGAAAGTAGCTGGTGCATTAGGATATGGCAGTCATGACTTTTAAGTCCTAACATCTTGCCCTCTTTTACATGGACACATCGGGAAATATTTGAAGAATACCCATCCGGAACTTTTACATTCTTCAAGACATTGAGAAAATATTTTTTCTCATTCTTAGACTTGTAAAAGATGCAGCTGGCAATTTATACTTGCCGTTACCAACTTCTATCGGATGCAGTTCTCGTCTTACATTCATATCTTTCATGTCAAGACACGCTTTAAGAGTATCTTTCGTGTTTCCTTTAACGCCCAACAACGTTCCAATTAGATTGTCACAAACATTTTTTTCAATGTGCATTACATCTAGATTATGACGATGAAGATGGGTCCTCCAATAAGACAATTCGCTCCAATTGGTTTCCCTAGGCACTGTACTTTTACTTGTTTTCCCAAATGTAATAGTGATATCTTTTACGTCTTCATGCACATCAAACCCAGAGCGCAAAGCAGGAGGTGGTCTATACTCACATTCACCATTAAATTTTCGTCTTTCGAACCTGTATTGGTGATCTAGATCTAGGAAAGACCGATGTGCCATATAGCATTCCTTCCCACGCAACCTACAAGAACGAGTGTCTCCTTGGAAAACAGGAAATGCCAATTTACCTTTGGTGCTATATCCAGCTAAAACTGCATAAGCACGGAAGTCACTGATTGTCCATAAGAGTGTCACACGCATTATGAAATTAGTCTTGCTTGAGACATCATAAGTTTCAACCCCGTCAAACAACACCTTTAGCTCTTCAACAAATGGTCTTAGGTACATGTCAATGTCGTTACCAGGCGAGTTGGTCCCGGTATCAACAAAGGCATCCTGAAATAACGTTGTTGCAGGCACATCAATGGAGGCAGGTTGTAAACAACCAAGGCAATTGGCCATATACTATGACTTGATCCATGGTTGTATGGATCCATACCGTCAGTTGACAAACCAAGCCTAACATTACGAGGATCCAAAGCAAATGCGGGGTGTAAATTATCAAAAATTTCCCAAGATTTCCAATCAGATGAATGACGCAACACCCCATCTTTGCGGCTCTTATCATGAAACCATGCCATCGACTTAGCCGTCTACGGTGACATGAATAACCTTTGCAACCTCAGTTTTACAGGGAAATAACGCAACTGCTCCACAACAATTTTTTCCCCCAATAGATGATTGCATATCTTTAGTCCGCGCCTCACCTCGAACTATTTTCCATCTGGACTTGTTACACACTTTACACAAATCTAATTTTCTATCCTCTTTCTAGTACAACTTGCAATCATTTGGACATGCATCAATCTTCACATAACTAAACCCCAAATCTCCAATCATTTTTTTAGTTTCATACAAGTTAGCAGGCAGCGTCTCACCATCAGGGAGGATCTGCTTTAACTTCCCGAGTAACAAATTGAAAGACTTGTCAGTCCACTTGCTCGTACACTTCAAGTTGAAAAGCCAAACAATAAATGATAGTTTAGTCTCGGTCTTGCATTTCGGATACAATGGTCATTTTGCATCGTTCATGTACTTATAGAAATTTGCAACTTGAACACTGGGGTCTCCTGGACGGCTCACAAAGATGTCATTGACCATTTCATGCATACCAGCATCAGGCACACCAGGTTCGTTATCATTCTCATTCCCATTTTGAATAGAAGAAGAGGTAAGCTTCCCCATGAACCGTCCAAACTGTGTAGTAGGGCATAAATCCCCTAATAATCAAGTGATTTCTACACGCAATATGGGATTGAAACATGCCATTCATACAGTCCCTACATGGACATAAAATCTCCCCCACCTTGTAACCACATTCTTAAATGCAAAATTCAGAAACGTATCTACGCCAACAACGTAGGTCTCAGATTCCCTTGAGTGACACATCCACTCGTTTTCCATGTTTCCTTATTCTAGAAAAAAAAAACAAAAAGCAATGTGATGTGAGCTTGGTAATCACCTAGGATCAAGTAGCTTGTACTATTTGCTCGAGTATCCACTTTCTTTCTTTCTTTTATGTATATGATCTTTACATGAGTTAAAGGAAAACGCAAACAAAAAAGTACAACATAGAGAAACATATAGGGGGAAAATACTTGGATAAAGATATAAATGTATAACACTACGTCTCTTTCTGATTACATAAATATTCATGCACTACTATAACAACTCCCAGAGGGTCCAAATTTTGGATTATTTGATCATAGAAGATGACGAAGTTGAAACTCAATTTTCTTTTAGGTAATCAAGAAGTTCAACTCATTGTTTCTTTTGATTGTGCAAGCACAATGATCCAAGTTCATTGTCACCACAAGAAAATATGTATTTTGTGATGGATTTTTAGCAATGGAAGGTATTCCGTCGCTAAAAAGGTCTTTAAGCGGCTGAAGATCCCGTCGTTAAAAGTCCGTTGTTTAATACTATTACCGATGGACGCCACTGTCGGTAAAAGTATTTACAGACGGACTTTTAATGCCAGACTTTTAGCGAGGGAATTACCGTCGCTAAATATTTATTAAAAAATTAGTATTTTTTGAGGGTTTTTAAAAATATTTAAGCGACGGAATAAAACCGTCGCTAAAAATTCCTTCGGTAAAAGTATTTATAATAAGATCTTCACCGACAGATTTTTAGCGACGTTGTTATTCTGTCGATAAAGATCCTCGATTTAAAACCACATTTGGTTTCTTTCTCTCTCCCCGTTTCTTTCTCTGAAATTCTTCTTTCACCCACCCACCGCCATTCTCACCTCCAGCAACCCCTTTCTACGGCGACCCACCTCCGGCAACACCCCCGTCCCCCACTTGACGTCGCGCCACCAAGCATTCCACTACTGCCGTGCCACAAAAGCCCTCCACTGTCGCCACGCCACGAAGCTCACCACTGTCGCCGCACCACCAACGCCGCCGCCGTCGTACCCACCTCGAGATCTATATGTCAATTGCCCTAAATTAATCTTGTGGTTTATTTTTCAAAGTTGATTATCAAGCATTTGGCCATAATCACACTTCTGCTTGTATAAGCTCTTCTGAATTTCAATGTACGTACAAAAACATTCGAATTTGTCTTCTCTGCCATGTATAATCTAAATTTGTTGTTAATTAGTATCTCACCTCCTCTATATCCCACTGTTAAAAGTGCTACATATACCTGTATAGCCCATCCTGGCTGTAGCAGACTTAAGAGTGAAATATTGTCGCTAAAGCATGTTCTGGAGACAAAAATGTATGAATTTAGCAAGAGAGTTTGGAACAATCATCTTAGCAGCACAACTTTATATGTACATTGGGGTAACCATCCTAGCTAGCAAAACAGTTTGTATCTATTTTGTTGAGTGCATGTGTGCAGTAAACTGTTTATCTCATTATCTTAGTTTTGGTTCGAGCCATTCGCATGATCTTATATCTAGATAATGCAAATTAGTTGAAGTCAATGTAGCTCTCTCTTGTAGATTATGCTTGCAAGTGTTGTTTCCATGTATTTGAAATGAAGAATTGTTCTACATTAGCTTAATCTAGCCTAGAATTATAATGGAGTGATTATTGTACTTGGATCAATCCAAAGCTACGCCCAATAAGAAAGTCATATGTATCTTTGTTGTGGTGGACCTTTTCTCGAATGAGATAAGCTATTTTTTGTTATTACTCAATGATTAATAAGGGTATTCACGTCGAGTATAAGGGAGAAATTTGGATCGATTTATATTCACAGTGAGGCATCATTACTCTTCATATCCTCAGTTTAAAGGTTAACATTTATGATGAAAATGATCTACAAAATTTTTTCGCTATTCATACCCAAATTATTCATGGGGTCGTCCGGATTTTGTCACATGATGAGATTCCCCAGGTCCAAG
>JAVXUP010002917.1:0-97546 GCA_033070095.1 Escallonia herrerae
TGTGATAGTAAAGAAGGAAACACTAAGTGTGGAAGCATAGTTGCTTCTAGTCTTCTATGTCACACCTCATGGCCTTATATACTTGGCCAAACATAATCCATTTATTGGCTACATAAGTAAGATTAAAAGCCTTTGTAACTCATGGAATAATCATAACCATTCTCAATAATGCCAAATAATAAAGTATATTATATACACCATAAACACATTTGAGTTAATAATATTCATTATTGCATTTGTAACTCATTTCATAATTTACATGTAAGTAAATACATATAGCCATAAATTGTAATATAATAATAATGCTATAATGTACATTTTATTTTATTAAAATATTCCAACAATCCCCCACTATTTTGATAAAATAAAATGATAATTTAAAATACTTAAAAAGCCACTGATGAAATGTATATAAAGCTCACCATTCTAACAAAATCTAAAGCATTTAAAAACTTCTTAATGAAAATCATGATACATCCATAAAACTCCTTTATTATTATATGACTATTTTTTTTTTTCAAAATAAAGCCATGGTTATTGCACATTATAAACTCATAAAGTAACAAAATAGAAAATACATAAATAAGATGGGCAACTTGTATTGTGCAATAGGTGTTGGTGCCTTCCGGGCTTGAACCAACACTTAGTGTTGACAACTTCCATTTGAGAGAGCCGTAATGGACTACGCCTTGAATTAGGTCCCTTGGCCAAACTTTAGTTGTCACACACACAATACTGATATGGGACTTAGTTTGCGGGTTAGCGCTTTTAATGGCCATGCGCTCTTATCTTGATTCTCATGAGAGTCTTTAGGGAATGGCTCATGGTTCCCACAGTCGCGGCCTCACGACCACTCTCACTTAGGTGAGTCCTCCAAGGGTACGTGTGACATGTACCTTGCGAAAATA
The DNA here is from genome assembly GCA_033070095.1 of Escallonia herrerae. NCBI lineage: Eukaryota > Viridiplantae > Streptophyta > Magnoliopsida > Escalloniales > Escalloniaceae > Escallonia > Escallonia herrerae. The sequence continues at coordinate 909 of JAVXUP010002917.1, forward strand.
TTCGCCTCGGGCTCATTCAGGGAAAATCCCTTCCTGGACGTCACAATAAGTAGCACAAGCACCGCACGGATTGGGAGGACACGCTCTCCTATTAACAAAAGGGTGCTACTTTTATCACGAGTCACGCTTTATGGGTTGTTTCTACCCATTGAACCTTCTTCATGGGATCTCCAATCACAAAGAATGGGTTACTCCCGCTGGTGACTCCCTGTGGGCTCACCCCATCCACCTCAGGTGAAAAAGGATCTAGCCTCTGCGCTAGTCCCGAGGCAAGTTGCGCAACTTTTATGAAGCCTCTTATAACTTATTTTCTATTCATCGATGAAGTGTCACAAATCTGAAGAATTTTAAGAGCCCAATAGTGCACATCGAAGCAACATATGGATCTCATCAAGTAAATCAAGTTTCAGTGGTAGCATCCACTTCGCTTCGCATCAAAGATGATACTAGTCAGTAGCCTCACTACTAGTAATCAAACCTTTGATCAGTAGTCTACTACTAGGAACTAGTCTTGTTAATATATTGTGACCAGTAGTCCTTCACCTACTAGGAGCCACGTTTTCCTCAACATTTGCCATGCTTTGCATAACATAATCTCACATCAGTAGCAACTTTATAAAAATCTTCTGATAATTTTCAAGAATTTTGAATTTCAATTCTCAAACTTTGTAAAAGTTAGATAAAATCCACTTGCAAATATGGTTTCGAATTTGTGACAAAATATTTGGTATCCAAGATTTAAAATATTAAAAAAAAAATTTAACGCCTCTCATTCTAAAAATCAAAACTTAGATACCATTTGAAATAAATATAAATACCACAACTATAAATATCAAAACAGTCATCAGAAGTCAAAGACTTTGGTTATCATAATTTAACATCTTTACCAAAGTATAATTTCAATTGCTAGACTTTGGCAACATACACTTTGCAATATTTTTTTTCCTCTCTTTCCTTCTTCTTCCAAGATTTAAGCACAGTTATACTGAACAACCATACATGCTTAGAGATCCAAGCTAGCAAAGCTAAGCACAAGAAACAGAAATCCATGCAAGAGATATATTAAAAAAATCTCACTACGCGTACATGCACACGACATCCTAAACATAGACTTAAGATTAAGAACATACTATATATAGATGTTCCTTTATGTTGCTAATCTTCTTTGTATATACATGACTCAAGAAATCATAATTATCTTCAAATCATGTACCCCCACATTTCGCAATCATGTATTTTTCAAAGAATTTAACGTTGAAATAAGGATTTTCATAATTTTATCAAACAATTTATTTCATAGACACATTCAGCAAAATAAAATCAGCTTCAAGTTACTTGTTTTACAAAAGCCGATAATTTCATGAAAATTTTCCTCTCTTGAAAGAGAACTTCACAAATTGATTTTAGGTGGTTCACCAAACTATAACTCTATGTATAAAATCGCAAAAATACCTTTTTCTTTTTTTTTATTAAAACCAAAACCATGTGTCAAAAATTAAAAGGAATAAGTGTATGTATTATCCAAATACAACAACTTACATACAAACATAATAATCTACAAGTAAAGGCATCTGTGTTATTGTCACTAAATATTATGTCCTGAAAAGGTCATGGTATCATTAAATCTAAATATCAAGTTTTTATTTACTTTAGCATAAACCTTTTGAAAACTATTCAATTTATATCCAAAACGCTATCAAACTAATATTTTAAAATCTTAATCCAATTCATACACAAAAAGTATCTAGCAAAAGTTCATTTTAATTTTTTTCTTTGCTTTTCTCCATTATCCACAAAACAAAGAGCTAGATGAAAGGGTAGCTCATGAAACATCTGATGCAAGTAAGAGATGTACGCTCATCATACTTAGAAAATGTTTACCCCTTCATCTAAAACGTAACACTTTTTAAATCACATTATTAGTATTATACCTGACATTAGCTAACACTAAAGATAAATTATTTTGTGATATATAACATCATTTATAAGTACAACTATCAAAACAAATCCGGTTTTAATGAAGCCTCCTTTTTTTTTAAATAAAATATTTTATCAAAAGGAAAATGTCACTTTTATTACAACCGCAATAAACTATTTTAGGTGGTCGTGAAAACTGAAAATTTTCACGTAATTTTCAAACATTACAAAATGAGCTCATTAGCCCAAAGGTGAAGCCCATGAAAATTGGCACAAATATAAAATATTTCATACAAAATTAAATAGATACCAAGTATCACACAAAAGCGTCTTGATTCAAGAGCTCAAATTAATTGCCTTTTTTTTTTTATGCAGATAGTCTTACTCATTTTATTTTCATACAAATGAAGGTATCAAATGTGCAATGTAGCTAATTATAAGTTAGAACTTACCTCAACGTGATATGAAAATATCACAGTATCATCTCGGTATTCAGTTTTGTAGTGTTAGGAGGTTTCCATGACAAATATAAATGATGTTTTGCGGCAATTGCCACCATGCGACCTTGGCATTCCCTACTCTTTAAAGCCTTGTACCTCCACCATTATACAGAAACACCACGCAGTGCATTTACACAAGTGCAAAAGCCAAGCCAAGCCATGCCTTGAACATTTGCATGCTTGCTTGAGAAATTTCTTCCAGGATCACAAGTACCAACAGAAGGAACCAAGGGCAGGTCCTGTGGTGTCAGTGAGTTGGCCTAAGTGCTTGATTTACCCGCATAAAATAAGATGAAGAAGAACTTTGAGCTTCACTCAAAGAACCAATATCATCCACAGAATAACGATGACTGCCCTGGAGGAACTGAGTGACTTGGAGCTGCGGAGAACGGCGAAGGGAAGCCAAACGTCAGTTTCAATTTTGGCGGAGCAGCTGGGCCGGATTTCTTTCCGAATCCTTGAAATGCCATCCGAAAAACACACTTGCAGGAAAATCCCAAAGCCCCTCATAAAGTGGCGGTGATACTAAAACCTTTTTTTTTTTAGAATTTTTTTAAAAACTATATATAAATCAAAACCGATAACGTCTTTAGCTGTTGGAAAGATATAGGCTTTGATTTGTATTTTCTATAACAAAATATTAGCAATACCAAGATATTAAACGTAGCAAAATAATTGAAAGTAATTCTATATGAACTGTTGATAAAATTATGTAATCTAAAGCAGTAAAAGGATATAAAATAGCTCGTCCGTGAGAGTCGTGACAGAGTCACTGTCCTAAAGACGTTATCGCCTCCCTACGTGCAGGTGTTGACGGCAGATAATGTCTCCAAGATAAAACCCATTGACGTAGCTATGTCTCCTCCATGTGCACGTCCACAGGAAGACGGTATGAACAAGTCCACGATCATGTTGCCCAAGTATAAAATATGAAAATAACTTAAGAGGAAAAACATTGTGATAGTAAAGAAGAAAACACTAAGTGTGGAAGCATAGTTGCTTCTAGTCTTCTATGTCACACCCCATGGCCTTATATACTTGGCCAAACATAATCCATTTATTGGCAACATAAGTAAGATTAAAAGCCTTTGTAACTCATGGAATAATCATAACCATTCTCAATAATGCCAAATAATAAAGTATATTATATACACCATAAACACATTTGAGTTAATAATATTCATTATTGCATTTGTAACTCATTTCATAATTTACATGTAAGTAAATACATATAGCCATAAATTGTAATATAATAATAATGCTTTAATGTACATTTTATTTTATTAAAATATTCCAACACAAGATCCATCGCTAAAAGTTACTGATTGTCCTTTTGCTTACTTAATAGACGTCGGTAAGAGACTTTCACTAGTTGACAACATACCAAGGATCTAACACTTCATTAACTTAAACATTTGCGTTAACTTGGGCCCCAACTGCATTGCTACATAAGGATAAGAAACTAGAGGCAAAATTCTTGATGCAAATCGAGAAAACTTAGATGCTTATACATGTTATAAAAACGATTACGTGGAAAGGAATTTTTTTGTAATTGCCATGATTGCATATGCTAATATGCTCCAACTAGGCTTGTTAAAGGGTTGGGTTAGGTCAGTTAGGGCTGGGCTCAATGATTTTATTTTACCTAAGAAAATTACAACATTCATAGGTCACTTGACCCTACTCAACCCAACCCCAAATCAACATATCCCAATCGGCACCATTGTACCATCACCAAGCCGCCATTGTCACCACCACTGTGTCGATGGTAGCTACCACTGTACCTATTTGCTACCACCATTTACATATCGACCACCAACAACACTGTGGCCACCAATAACCACATCAAACCATCTAAAGTCTCTCAATTTTGCCACCATCAACCACCACGGCCTTCATCATCCATGTTGATCAACATGACTAAACAAGATGAAGAATCTTATGTTAGATCTACATAAGTTAGAGGGATCAAAGAGATCTAGGCGGATCTAGATGAAACAACATATTTGTGCAACTTTCTTCGTGTACTTTTTAAAGATTTGATGAAAGATGAAGGTGGATGTTGGTGGCTGATGGGGATGGCGGGCAGTCAATGACGGTGGCTGACAGTGACGACAACAGGGATGGGTCTTGAGGCGGTTGATGGCTTACAACAATTAGAAATTTTGGTCTTCTATCCTACCAAGACAATGGTTTCTGAAGAGCTCGTGAATTCAAATGTAGTGGTGCTAGTTGAAGGGTTGTTGTGGCCATCTAAATTGGTTCCTTGCTAGATTATATTTTTTGAATTTGTTTTGGTTGGCAATATATTATTGCTTTTGCTTAGTCTGATGCGATTGATATAAAATTCAAAAAATTAAAAAAAAAGACAAGTAAAAAAGAAAAGAAGTGGAATATTCAAAATTTTGAAAAAAGTCCAAAATATTTTCTTTTCTTGGAAGGTAACAAACTCTAGCATTTGTATAAAGCTCGGGTATTGGGATATGTCCAAAAACATAAGAGGATTCCTATGGCCGAAGGATTCCCTCAGCCAATGATCTCGTCCAAATCCTTGGTGATCTACAAAAGGATTTTCAAACTAACCTCCCCAGTTTAACAGCTCGACATACCAATATCACCTCGAATGTAGGATTGAGAAAAATAAAGAATCTGGAGAGGAAGTAAATATCGAAAAGAATGAAGGGAAGAAAAGGAGAAAGTCCAGACTCGAAGCCGATGGGCAGTATAAAGGAGAGACTCTTGCCCTGAAATGGAAGGAAAAATTGGCTACGCTTGAGTCGCAGATCGCTAAAATAAGAAGGACCGACGGCCTAATGGATCTCAGCACAATTATTGTAAGCACAGAGGATAAACTCCCTTCGAAGCTTAAAATGCCTGATATGGACAAATTTGATGGGATGACGGATCCATGAATCCATGTGAAAATGTATATGGGTGCATTAGCTCCTAATGGAGTTAGCCAAAATTAGTCGGTACAACTTTTTTTGTCAGACCTTGACCGGATCCGTTAATTATGGTTTCTCACCCTTTACAATTCAAGAGTGCAAACATGGAAAGATGTTATGCGAGAATTTGTTAATCAGTACCAATACAACGCTGATATGGATATTACTCAAAGAGACTTGGAGACTAACAAGAAGGAGCCTAAAAAGTCAATCTCAATCTTTATAATGCTACGAAGGAATGAGGCCACTCAAATGGTTAATTGGCTGTCAAAAGAGGAACAAGTTGACATGATAAGGAACAACTTGCTGTCAGTGTACCATGAGTATTTTTTTGGGCACCATCATTTTTCCTTCAAAACATTAATAGGATTCCTAATACAAATTGAAATTGCTATCAATAAGGGAACCATACCTCGAGAACCATATCCCGAGAAACTAAGCTGAGAAGATACCAAGTACGTGGGAAGAATGTTAATGCTCTGTCAAAGCGAGATAGTTTAAATAGCGTCAGAAGTGCGGGTATTAACAGGTAGTGTCACAGGAAGCCATTCCCAAGCCACGACGAAGGTTCACCTGTTTAAATGCCCCGCTAACAAAAGTCTTTGAACAGTTGCTACAAGGAGGTCTGATTGCCAAGTTACCACCTGCTCCTGCATCAATTATTTTACCTGAAAGATACGGTGCCAACCTTATTATGATTATCATCAAAAAGCCGGTCACAACACGAAAAGTGCATCGCCCTCTGTCATGCCATCCAAGATTTGATTGACAAAGGTGAAATAAACCCCTTTGCCACACCCAAATGAAGACAAAATCTCTACTTGCGCATCAATTGAGCATAAGTGAGACATCTCTTCCTGCATTGGATCTTTTTAGGCTCAAATAAGAGGAGGATATTGTTAGCTAGATCACCCCAACATGAGATAAGGCCTATTAGCTATCATATCAATGGTCAAAGGCTTTCCTGATGCCAAGTTGAGTATGATCCCGAGCCGAAGCCTTAGATGATTTTCCTAGCATTTTCTAGATTACCTTTTTTCCGACTTGTTCTTTTGATTGTTAACGTGTCGTTGTTTTTGTTTACCTTTTGATAGTTGATTCAGTCTGATGTGGTTGAGTATGAATAAAAAGAAATAAAAAAGAATATTTTATTTTTTAAAAGTCTCTTTTAGAGTTTGAGTCAAATAGTGTTTGTATTTCTAGTAAGTTTAGGAGTTCGTACTTAGCAAGTCGAGAGCATAAAATTTTCCAAACTAAGAGAGAATTGCCCAATCTCATACCTGTTGAATTCATGAACTAACCAATTACTTCGGCATATTATGCAAAAGATAGTTTTCATTTTAAGACTAGTGGTCTATCTTGTTGGCATTTCTTATTTGAACTTAGAGGGTAGTGATCCCTATATTTTTTTTAAGCTTAAATATCAGAACTCCAGTTTTTTGGAAATTGAATGTCAGAAAACCTGATTGAAAATTTTGGTTAGAAATATAACATTCAAGTAATCTAAGGGATTAGCAACATGACTTCCTTTCTTGGCCAACATCTAGCTCATTCACCATAAACAAGTCAAATTCTTAAAGATAATGAGGTGTCATATCAATGTTAAGACTTTCTCCTGTTCAAAACTCACTAACTCCTTTCTTAGCTTGGACCATTCATCTTGAGAAAAGAAAAAGAAGAAAAAGCCTGGTGGACTGAAAACCCTAAAACTGGTGGTCGAGGCAGAAGTTAGGGCATGGGAGAGAAGGGGAAACGGGCGCGGGGGGGGGGGGGAGCTCGAACTTGAAAGAATGAAGGTCTCCCTAAGTCTTCCTTCAAATGAGCTTTCTTGATGATTGGAGGCCATCGATCAGCCACCACATATTATCTTGATTACCATGTACTGGATTTTTTCCTCTTGCTAATCCTTTGTGCCTAAACAGTTTAGCATTTCTTTTTGGAAGCCTATATTTTTAACCTTGGGCTGGGTAGTCTCCTTGTGTGTCCTTATGTCCCAAGTATTACTGCAAAGTCAACTTGGCATAGAAAGGGTTCCCCTTATAGGAACTAAAGTCTTGAAGGTACATAAGGAATGAAATCGTGATGATCATTTGTTCTATCTCGGAAGAAAGAAGAATTATTATAGAAAAAAAGAAATATAAATGTGGAGGATGATTGTTAAAAAATCGACGCACAAAATTGATATTCATTGAGTTTGAAAGACAATAGTCATCAGATCCTACTGAAATTACGTCTGACCTGATTCCCACAAATGGAGATACGTAGGCAGCTTAGTCACCTTCTAGGCCCGGTCATTATGGACACACACACACAGACACACACACACACACGCACACTAGGGGCTTTGGTTTCATGTTTGGAGTTCTTGAGCCGTATTACTATTCATTTCTTAGCCCATACCCTGGCTTACATTATGTCCCATATATAAAGTCCTCCTTGAAGTTATGCTTATTAAAGAGAGAGACAAATGTTCTTTTACATTTTGATGAGGTCAAAGAAAATGAAAAATTTTGAAAGGAAAAAAAGAGAGAGAAGATAGTGTTCCATGCATCATTTTGAGCTTTCTACATTATGACACGATATGTTCAACTCCTCATGGCTTGCTTGGTGAATTTTCCTTTCCTGACTCTCTGAGCCTGATGTTTTCACGTTCATGTGGTTTTGTGAGGACCCATAGACTTTAATGGCCTACTTGCATGCCCTGTTTGGTGGGACATTTTGACATACCTTCCATCAGTTCAATGATAAGATGAGAAGCCTTGGGATTATATCTTGTGCCTTGCTAATTTTCTCTCGTGCACTTGATAGTCATCTACTTTTGCATAGCTAGTCATATGCATTGATTTTTTGGCTAATCATGGGCCAAGATCCCATCAGCCTCACAACTTATATAGCCTCCCAGCATACACATTAGACTCACATTTTTACACTGATATTTGCATACATTCTCACTCTCTATTTTTTAGGCCCAACTTTTTGTGGTAGTCCCGAAGATTCATACTCTAGTGTTGAAATTCAGAATTAACTTTTGCTGTGAAGTTGAATTGCATTCGATGATAAGGAATTCAAATGTTTTCAATCAAAAACTCCAGTGGTCTTCCCCTTTTTAGTAGAGATAAATGTTTTAACAGAGTGGGCACCATTGCTTAAAATTCTAAAATGAAAAAAAGAAAAAAAATAGAATAGATCTTGAAGTGGTTGGCTGATTCATCATATCAGGCAATCAAAAATAATTTTCAATTCAAAACATGCTTTCAATCTGTGAAAGGATGTTACCTTCGTCATAGTTTCTTCTTTGTAGATGTCCTTCGACCCTTAGTGATCCTCCATTCATTTTGGTTAGGCTAGAGTCAACCCTACATGCTTTTTAGTCTTGGGACTCCATGTGAGTCCTTCCTCCGTACAGTCATGTCTGTGTATGTCTGTCTTAGGTCTATAGCAATGTCAGTCGTGTCCATATACATTTTGTCTAGGGAGTCCTCTTTCACAACAGTTAGCATAATGTCTTTCTCTATGTCTTTCTTGTATTTACCTAGAAGCTTCATATGAATCTCTTTTCATGGCAGTCAGGTTAGTGTCCGTCTTTGCATGCATCTGTTTCTACTTAGGGGCTCCTTATGATTCCCCTTTCATAATATCATGGTAATGTCTACCTTAGTTCCTCCAGTCCATTGCATGGTCAAAATCATTTGCATGCATTTTTTAGGGCCTCCTTGTGGTTCCTATTTCACGACAGTCCTCTTTTGGTTCATGGTCAGCATCATCTGCCTGCATTTTTCTCTAGAGACTCCATGTGATTCCTTTCACAATAGTCATGATAATGTATATCTTTTGTTCACCTGGTCCATTGCATGGTCAGTATCATGCATTTTGTCTAAGGGATCCCTATGATTTCCCTTTCACGACAGTCACAATAGAATGTTCTCCTATCCATCGCATAATTTGTTTCATCTATTTGCTTTTTGCCCAAGGGCTTTATGTGATTCCCCTATCCTGACAGTCATTGTCAGTGTCTTTGTCTTGCCTGTTCCTACCTTGTAATACTTTGAAAATGTCAAAAACCAATCTAACTGTAAGTTTAATTTAGTTAATGGGGTTATTTTATTTATGTGGGTAACAATTAAGTGTTATGGAGCTAAATAAGGGGTTATTGTTGCCAAAATGTAATTTTGAAAAGCTAGGGGCAAAAATGTAATTTTGAAAAATATGGTGAATGGGATGCATATTTTATTAAATAGCATCATTTTGATGATAATTAGGTGTTAGAAAGTGAAATGAGGGGTTAGAGTGGTTTTGGGGTCAAAGCATAATTTTCTAAGCTAGAGGGGTCAAAATGCAATTTCAGAAACTTGAGGGACTAAAGTGAAAATTTTGAAAGTTTGCAAAATGTGTCACATTTTGGGAAAATCAGACTATGCACAGTGGCCACCTCTTGGTTACATGAAGTGGAATCAGTATGATGCCAAGGAAAGTGGGTTCACAGTCGACGTGGAGGTGCCACAAGGAATGCAGTCCGACTCGGATGCCAAGTGTGATGATGTGAGACACAGCAAGGGCGGAGCAAGGGCAGAGACCAAGGGCTTCCCAGACAGAGCTTGAGGGTGGCAGTACTGCGAGGTGGTGGCGCAGAGTGAATACACGACGACAGTCACAGTCTGATGCTTATGTCCGAAGTCAGGGTCCTGTATGTTTCTCTCTCTAGGATTCTAGAGTGAGAAAGTGAAAGTGTTCTGAAAATGTCCCCCTCCCCAAATGAATTCTCAAGACCTCTATTTATAGAGGTTGAGATGATTATGTCATCACGCGACACGTGGCGCTCCCCGGGAGTGACACGTCACCGAGGGGTCCACAGCTGTCGGTGCTCCGCGGACTGTCGAATCGCATATTCACCCGGTCTGCCCCGTACAGCGTCGCTCTGTCTGTCTGGAAAGACTGGCTCCCACAGCGTCGGTGTGGCCAGAGAAATCCCTTGATCTAGCCTCCAATCCAAGCCCTTGCAGAGTCCCACAGGCCTGGCAGTGGTGGGGAAGACCCGACGCCCAACTGCCAGGTAGACTAGGCGTGATGCCCTCCGAAGACCTGCTCCCGTCTCGGAGTGACCCGGGGGTCATAGTCCATAGGGGTGCCAACGCAAGCCCCCAGTGCTGGAGCACATGTCATGAGAGTGGTGCGGCGACGAACGTCACGAAGCAATACTTGGTGCTGGGGGCGCGCATGATGAGAATGGCGCACGGGCGCGGCGACGAAGGTCGCGAAGCTATAGTTGGTGCCGGGGGCACGCATGATGAGAATGGCGCACGGGCGCGGCGACGAACGTCGTGGAGCTACACTTGGTGACGGGGGCACGTATCATGAAGATTGCGTACGGGCGCGGCGACGAACGTCGCGGAGTTATAGTTGGTGCCGTGGGCACGTATCATGAAGATGGCGCACGGGCGCGGCGACGAACGTCGTGGAGCTATACTTGGTGCCGGGGGCACGTATCATGAAGATGGCGCACGGGCGCGGCGACGAAGGTCGCGAAGCTATAGTTGGTGCCGGGGGCACGCATGATGAGAATGGCGCACGGGCGCAGCGACGAACGTCGCGGAGCTATACTTGGTGCCGGGGGCACGTATCATGAAGATGGCGTACAGGCGCGGCGACGAACGTCGCGGAGTTATAGTTGGTGCCGTAGGCACGTATCGTGAAGATGGCGCACGGGCGCGGTGACGAACATCGTGGAGCTATACTTGGTGCCGGGGCACATATCATGAAGATGGCGCACGGGCGCGGCGACGAACATCGTGGAGCTATACTTGGTGCCGGGGCACACGTCATAAGAATGGTGCATGGGCGCGGCGACGAATGTCGCGGAGCATATACTTGGTGCCGAGGCACACGTCATAAGAATGGCGCATGGGCGCGGTGACGAATGTCGCGGAGACGGTGCACGGGCACGCGTCGGGTGTCCCGAAGATGGGATTTGAGCTGAGTGTACCTGTCATAACAAGATGATGAATGCAACATGTAGTAACGACAAAGTTGGAAGTGATGGTACGCTGTCGTCAGACGACGGACGTCACGAGGCTGATGCATGACGGACGTCGTGAGGTTGATGAACAACGTACGTCGCGAGGTTGATGGACGATGGACGTCGCGAGGTTCATGCGCGACGGACGTCGCGAGGTTGATGGACGACGGATGTCACGAGGTTGACGCACGATGGACATCGCGAGGTTGATGGACGACGGACGTCGCGAGGTTGATGGACGACGGACGTCGCGAGGTTGATGTACGAACGTCCGTAAACATCGCGGAGGTGCGAAGACTTGAGAAAACAAGTGCGCACGGGAGGGGAGGCCATAGGCCAAACATGGGGGAAGGCCAAGGCCACCACCCTTAGGGAGGCCGAGGCTGACCCTTGGGAAGGCCGAGGCCGACCCCTTGGTGAGGCCGAGGCCGACCCTAAGGGGTGGCCAAGGCCAATGGCCAACTCCCATGAAGGGAGGCCAAGGCCACTCCCCCTTTGGGTGAACTTCGGGTGCGTCGACGGTAGGTGCTTTGATGAGCAATGACGAATCCAGAAGTTGTGTTATGACAAGCGCGTCGACATGAATCGTACCCACGTGACAAACAAGGTGCCAAAGTCACATACGAAGTGTATGAGACGAACAAAGCACGGAAGGGACTTTGCGCGAAAAGTGAAGAACCGGGGGGGAAGGCCAAAGCCAACCTCCCATGGGAGGCCGAGGCCGACCCCATGGGGTTGGCCAAGGCCTTTGCCCCTTGACCCTATTGCCCCGGTTGCGCCGTCGGTCGATGTTTTTGGTGAAGAAGTTCTCAGGTGGTTTTGGTGTGATGAACGTGCTACCGTGAGTGACGTTGATGTAAAATAATTGGTGACCAAGTCCGTGAGGCGTGTGAAGCAAAGAATGCACGTGACTTGGGCTCCCGCACTTTGACCGGTTCGCAGCGTTTAAGAATTGACTGTTGAATCCGTTGACGTGTTCGCGTGAAATGGACCCTTATTGGGCCCTTGGGTACGACAAGAATAGGTTGGGAACATAAGCCCCCTGCGTGGGGTGTGCGCGGAGGGGCAACCCGAGCGGGCACCGCACGTATAAACACTTAGCAAGATTTTGATATTGTTTGGCCGGCAATGCTGTTGAGGTCGTCAAAGCATGATGATGATGAAGAGTAGGTGGCTCGAGCCACCTCGTGCATCACCTACAAAAGCGTGGAATGCTTGGGGGTTGAGACAAAGGCACGATGATAGGACGCAGGGGCGCGAGCATGTAAACAGCGTCCGGGTGACGGACGACACCCTGGCGGAGATAGTGTCCCGGAGGAGTCGCCTATCCCGCGGGTGAGTCCTTGTGCCGGAGCACTCAGAGCACGTCAAGGTAGGGTCTCGGAGGAGCCGTCTACCTGACAGGCCAAGTAGCATCCCGAAGGAGCCTTCTACCTGGCGGAAGGGGAGTTTAAGAGCTCCCTGACGGAGATAGTGTCCCAGAGGAGTCGCCTATTCCGTAGGCCGAGGTAGCATCCCGAAGGAGCGATCTACCTGGCCGGCCGAGGTAGCATCCCGGAGGAGCCGTCTACCTGGCGGAAGGGGAGTTGAAGAGCTCCCTGACGGAGATAGTGTCCCGGAGGAGTCGCCTATTCCGTAGGCCGAGGTAGCATCCCGAAGGAGCCGTCTACCTGGCTGGCCGAGGTAGCATCCTGAAGGAGCCGTCTACCTGGCGGAAGGAGAGTTGAAGAGCTCCCTGACGGAGATAGTGTCCCGGAGGAGTTGCCTATCCCCGTGGTGAGTCCTTGTGCCGGAGCACTCGGAGAGAGTCAAGGTAGCATCCCGGAGGAGCCGTCTACCTTACTGGCCAGGTAGCATCCCGGAGGAGCCGTAGTTGATTGTGCCGGCGATGGCTTTAAGGTTGTGAGCCCATCCCGTAGTTGATTGTGCCGGCGATGGCTTTAAGGTTGTGAGCCCATCCCGTAGTTGATTGTGCCGGCGATGGCTTTAAGGTTGTGAGCCCATCCCGTTACGAGGGGTCCTCGTGCCGAAGCACTACGAACGGAGCCCCCTGTGATGCTGCACACTCTGGAGAGTGGGTCGAAGCATGTTCCACGTCCATGGCGGGGGCGCATGGTGTGGTGAATAAGTGTGATGCCCAAAGGCCTGTATCATGATTGTTGCGCATGGGCGCGGCGGAGTGAGTAAGGTGTCAGGGGCACAGTGTGACGTCCTGGCGACGGGGGTAGCGGAGTGACGTCCGGGAGTCGCGGAGATGACGTCCGGGCGACAGGCGTCCCTGAGATGAGGTCTGGGCGACGGGGGTCGCGGAGATGTGAGTAAGGTGTCAGGGGCACAGTGTGACGTCCCGGCGACGGGGGTAGCGGAGTGACGTCCGGGCGACGGGAGTCGCGGAGATGACGTCTGGGCGACGGGAGTCCCTGAGATGAGGTCCGGGCGACGGGGGTCGCGGAGTTGATGTCGGGGCGACAGGGGTCACGGAGATGATGTCCGGGCGACGGGGGTCGCGGAGATGATGTCCGGGCGACGGGGGTCGTGGAGATGAAGTCTAGGGCGACGGGCGATGCACGACCGTCAATGTTGCAAAACAAATTTTTTTTGATGTGTTTGGCCTTGGTTGTCGGTGTTCGATCGTTGGGTGAATGTGGGAAGGTCGAAGGTAGCGAGATGGACTAGGTTGTGGTATGAGGCCAAAGAGTAGCCTTGTTGATGGAGGCTGCAATGGGCATGGAGGATGGTCATGGAGTAAAGGGGAGAGGGTATGGGGATGAAGAGCCAAGGCCGGCTGACCAAGTGGCCGAGGCCGACCAAGGCCGCGAGGCCGAGGCCGACCAAGGCCTCTTGGCCGAGGCCGAGGCCAACCAAGGCCTCTTGGCCTAGTGCCGAGGCCGACTGGCAGGGAAGAGGGGGGATGGAGCGAGGCCGAGGCCACAGGGGGAGGAAGGGGGAAGAGGGAAGGGAGATGGCCGAGGCCATAGGTTGATGCACGACGGACGTCGCGAGGTTGATGGACGACAGACGTCACGAGGTCGACGAACGACGGACGTCGCGAGTTTGATGGACAACGGAAGTCACGAGGTCGACGCACGATGGACGTCGCGAGGTTGATGGACGACGGACGTCGCGAGGTTGATGTACGAACGTCCGTAAACATCGCGGAGGTGCGAAGACTTGAGAAAACAAGTACGCGCGGGAGGGGAGGCCATAGGCCAAACATGGGGGAAGGCCAAGGCCACCACCCTTGGGGAGGCCGAGGCCGACCCCTTGGTGAGGCTAAGGCCGACCCTAAGGGGTGGCCAAGGCCAATGGCCAACTCCCATGAAGGGAGGCCAAGGCCACTCCCCCTTTGGGTGAACTTCGGGTGCGTCGACGGTAGGTGCTTTGATGAGCAATGACGAATCCGGAAGTTGTGTTATGACAAGCGCGTCGACATGAATCGTACCCACGTGACAAACAAGGTGCCAAAGTCACATACGAAGTGTATGAGACGAACAAAGCACGGAAGGGACTTTGCGAGAGAAAAGTGAAGAACCGGGGGGGGAAGGCCAAAGCCAACCTCCCATGGGAGGCCGAGGCCGACCCCATGGCCTTGAGTGAGGCCGAGGCCGACCCCATGGCCTTGGGTGAGGCTGAGGCCGACCCCATGGGGTTGGCCAAGGCCTTTGCCCCTTGACCCCATTACCCCGGTTGCGCCGTCGGTCGATGTTTTTGGTGAAGAAGTTCTCGGGTGGTTTTGGTGTGACGAACGTGCTACCGTGAGTGACGTTGATGTAAAATAATTGGTGACCAAGTCCATGAGGCGTGTGAAGCAAAGAATGCACGTGACTTGGGCTCCCGCACTTTGACATGTTCGCAGCGTTGAAGAATTGACTGTTGAATCCGTTGACGTGTTCGCGTGAAATGGACCCTTATTGGGCCCTTGGGTAGGACCAGAATAGGTTGGGAACACAGTATTAGAAAATAATAAAATAATAAAATAAAGGCGGGTAAGATTCATGAAGCGAAAATATAAAGGAAAATTTTTGGGGTGCAAAATAGAAATAAGGCAAAGTCTGGAACACGACTAAAGAACAAGAACAGAGAGAAGCAGCTGGAAGGAAAAAGGAAAGAAAAAAAGGGGAAAGAAGGAAGAAGAATGAGGGGAAAGGAAGAAAAACAAAAGAAAAGCCTAAACCCATCAGGGTATGAATCTTGAACCCTAATTGCGGAAAAAAAAATTACGGAAATTGGTTTAATCTTGGTTGAAAATTTTGTAGTATATATGTATATATATTTCAGTTTTGTGTGTGTGTGTGTGTGTGTGTATTCGGGGATGGGAAGAATCAAATGGATTCTTGTTGGGATGGTGTAATATAAGAATCTAAAGCAACAAGGAAGGAGAAACTAATTAGGGTTTCGTAAGATTTAGTGTGTTCATAGGGTTTAGAAATTTATTCGAATTGTTTGTGTTTAATTATGAAAAATTGATGTCTAAAAATGGGTTTAGGGCATGAATTGGATGTACTATGAGGTGTTTAATGGATTAAGATGAGATATTGAAGGAAATCCATGCGTGATTGCAGGATGAAAATATCTAGATATACAGCTGATTGAATGAGGAAGAAGACATGTGTGTGTGCTGAAGGTGTAATAGTGTTTGTGTGTGTGTGTTCGAATTTGAATAGTAGATGTAATTGTCGCTAAAAGTGAGGATTTAACAAATAGTTTCTAATCCGAATTTTTAAAACTAGTTAGGGTCAAATTTAGTCAATATGCAAAAAAGAGACCCCAATTATTTTTAGGAAACTTATATCGTGAAACAATTTCGGATTTTTCTGAGGTTGGGAAGGGAGTTAACCGATCTGAGAATTTCAGAACTTTGTAGTGAAATTTAAAATATCAAACTAGTGCAGTTTCACGCGAAAATTCTATGAGAATCCTAGGATGCTGGGAAGTTCTATTTTCAAAATTTTGGATCATTCCAAAGTCATTAACTATTTTTGGCAGAACAGGCTTTTAAGTGCTCGGTCCGGACACCGTTTTTCAGAATTTTTTTACAAAAATTTTATAAAATATTTTTTAGCTCAAAAATGATTTCAAGATGTTTAAAATAGCATTTTTAAGAATTTTTTTTTAGGCTTTTCTAGTGCTGAAAACTCCTAGGAGGCATTTTGGTAATTTGCCACCTAGAGGGGGTATTTTGGTAATTTATCTGAAAAAGTTTTGAAGGACTTTTTAGTCTAGGAAAGGGCATAAAACATCCCTAGGGCTGTTTTGAGACTGATTTGGGGTAGTGGGTGCGGTACTGACCATCAGAGGCATTTTGGTAATTTACCCCGGGTGTTTTGGTGATTTTATCGTGTCGACTCCGAACTTTAGGAAATGCATTTGATTGAGCGTTTTGAGTAACAAGAAGGAAATAGGGTTAATTCCCCTAAATGAGGGATATCAATACTGGTGCGGTACTAGGATGTGTGAAAGACCCTGTTGTCGGGTCGGAGTAACCGACCGCTATAAAATATGGTAAATAATTGATAAAGTAGGAGTAGAATAATTATGTATTTATGATTGTTAGCATCTAACAAGCACGGTCTTATTTGATTAGGTGATCCCGCTCGTGGTGGTTTGAACTTGCTGGGCTCGTCAGTTAAAAGCCAACCAGGTAAAGATAGTACGGCTCTCCGTATGCTATGAATTTGCTCCTCGTGGCATACCCTCGTTGATAGTGTGTAGTATGATGAATGTTGTATGGTGGATATGAGGTGTTAGCGGTTGTTAAGCCGATATCTCTCTTAGCTTGAAATATTGTTGAGGTTTGTGACTTGCTTGTTCCCTAGTCCACTATGTGCATATTATTGGTGTGATTTCAAATTATCGTGTTGAACCCCAGTCGCGTGCATGACCAGAATCTTTTGTTGAGTAGTTGATTGACCGAGGACATAAGGTGAACCCATATCCTTAGTCAGTGCAGTTGTTGTGATTTGTGTTTTGACGACAGCGTGGTTTGGGGACGAACACTCTTTGTGAGTTCCCTTCTTGTGCTTGATGTCTCTTATGAACATTCCGAAGTACAAAACATTATGTGAAAGGAGGGCCAATGAAATGTAATCACTGGCAAAAAGGATGTAAGGTGCACGGGTCGAGTCAGTTGTGTCAATCGAGTCTAGTCAGTTAGGTCAGAATCTGCATTGCATTTGCTTTTATTATGACGTTAGTGATTTTAATGGCTTGTATTTTATTGATATTTAATTTGGCGATTTAATGTTCATGTGCATAGTAGGTCAGTCAGTCCAGTTTATAACATGTGGTGATAATGTTGTTCTGTTGGGCTTTTAAGCCACTCAGTTTGGTTAAAGAAAAATATATGTTGCTTGATTCATGAAATTGATGTCGTGTTATCCATTGAACTCTGGATTCTTGATATTGTTATGATTGATACGCGTTACTCCTCTTATTATCTTTACTGGGCGAATTGCGCTCATTCCTTACCTGTGATGTTTCAGGTAGTCAAGGAGAGGAGAAACGTCAAGAAAAGGGAAAGAGAAAGTGACCTGAGCTACAAGAAGAAAAGTAAGACGGTGACATCTGTATCTTGGGATTAATGTTTCATGTAAAAACTTTTGTTGTGCTCATGTTGAGCTTTATGGTGAAAATTTTTGTAAGGATGGCTTTTTGAAACTTTGTGTGTATATATATATATAAGGTGTATCTAGAGTTGCTCCGTTATCCAGTAGGGTTATGATGCAGTTATGACCGGAAACCCGGCTATGGTGACGTCACTAGGGTTAGAGGTGTCGTATACCCCTAGTCTTCAAGCAAAAAAAATTCTAAAAGAAAATAAAAATAAAAATTTTGAAGAATTAAAAGAGAATAACATTTTGATTCTTTTCGTAACTGTTCAATCATGCTCCTTGTTGCTGCTAAAAAGTTGATTGGGAACCACGACCGGAGAATTGACTAGCAAGACAGAACAAAGAATGATCGCCAAGTAGGGGTTCCGACGGGGAACCTCTCTGATGCTAAAGTCATAGCGCATCTATAGGGATAGAACCCTAAATAGCAAAAAGGCATAATGTGTATGTGTGCGAAGTTGCTTGCGTACTTGGGGGAGTCCCCTTTATATAGTTGTAGATAGAAGAACCCTAGTAGGACTAGGAGTCCTGCTAGCTGGGCCTTGGCCCGGATTCGTTAGGATTATATTGGGATTCTTGAGGATCACGTCAAGATCCTTGAGGATTATGTTAGGATTCTTTTAGAATCCTAGCTTCTCCAATATGGTAACCACCAAATTCGTAGTTGACTAGGCTTACTATGAGTCAAATTCGAAACGCGTCATATCCTGATTAGGATTGTATTTTTAGCTATATCATAATTCCCTCTGCTTTTAGCAGCACTTATGAAACAAGCAAAAGCAAAACCAAATGTTAGGATAGCCAAATCAAAACGCCAAGTGGTCCAAGAAGTTCAGTAGAAGCAACCTAGTCAAAGTATAAGCTTAAAGAGGCTTAGCCGAACAGCCTGGTGAATGTTTTAGTGCTTGGACTGCCTGCTCGGGCTCTTTCTTTCCGGGTTTAAGTCAATTTGGACACGATTTGTTCTGTAAGATGATAAGTTTTGGGATCTAGAGAGCACAAAGGATATGAAATGAGCAATCTGCTAGGCAGTCTGCTCAGATAGCATTTTGCTTGGGCAGATGCTTGTCCATTGGGTTTGTGAGAGCTCAAGGGGTATGAAGTTAGCAATTTGCTCAGGCCATCTCTTTGGACAGCATTCTGCTCGGGCAAATGTTTGTACCTTAGGCTCTTTAGAGCACAAAGGGTATGAAGTTAGCAGTCTACTTGGGCGGTCTTTTCAAACAACATTCTACTCGGGCAGATATTTGTCCCTTGGGCTCTTGAGAGCACAATTGGGTATAAAGTTAGCAGTCTGCTTGGGCAGATGCTTGTCCATTGGGCTCTTGAAAGCTCGAGGGGTATGAAGTTAACAGTCTGCTCTAAAAGCATTTTGATTAAGTAGATGCTTGTCCTTTAGGCTCTTGAGAGCTCAAGGGGTATGGAATTATCAGTCTATTTCGACAGTATTCTGCTTGGGCAGATACTTGTCCCTTAGGCTTTTGAAAGATCAAGGGATATGAAGTTAGCAGTCTGCTCAGTCATCATTTTTCTCGACCAGATGCTTGTCCCTTGGGCTCTCGAGAGCACAATGGTATGAAGTTAGCAGCTTGCTCGCGCAGATGCTTGTCCCTTAGGCTCTTGAGAGCTCAAGAGGCATGAAGTTAGCAGCCTTCTCGTGCAGTCTGCTTGGTCAGCATTCTGCTCGGACAGATACTTGTCCCTTAGGCTCTTAAGAGCTCATGGTGTATGAAGTTAGCAGTCTGCTAGGGCAGTTTGCTCAAATAGCATTCTACTTGGGCAGATGCTTATCCCTTGGGCTCTTGAGAGCACAAGGGATATGAAGTTAGGAGCCCGTTCAAACAGCATTCTGCTCGGGCATATGTCGTACACTGGACTCTTGTACGCTCACACGTGTCCCCTTGTCATGTGACAATAAATTACTTTGGCTAGAAATTTGAATCTGTAGGCTCTAAAATGAGGCCACGTAAGTGGAAATGAACCGTTACTGCCTTTCTAATTAAAGTTACAAAAAATCTTTTATAAAAGAGCAAGTCCCTTTCATTTCTCATTTCACTTTTCATTTCTCCAAGTGCTTGCTCTTCATCAAGTAGGTTTCCTTTTCCAGTCTCTTTTTAGTTCAACATTTCAATTCATGAGTTTCAAATCTTTTCCCATAAAATAATGTTTGAGTCATCTGGTAGCATTAGCTTTTTAGAGGAGGCAATTAAAAGTGGCTCATCTTTGTCTAATGGGCGAGCCTGACATCCCAAAGTGAGGCTGGTCCTTCTAATCCTTAATCTTCCCAAAGGCTGTTTTTAGAGACGACTTAGAAGATACCAAAGACAAGTCAGAAGAATTTGACGACCTTCAACCTTAGTTCACTGTTGATGAGAAGCGGAACAAAATGTCTAAGGAAGAGTTAGAAGCACTCTTAAAAGAGTTCCCTTTACCAAGGGGAGACACTCCTCGGGTCCCAGGGTTGCAAGAACCTGCATATTACGGGACCAAGAAAGAGACATGTATATATGATGGGCAATTGAGATCAGGATATACACTTCATTTGCACCCTTTTGCCCTTGCCATGCTCAATCGCTACAAGATGGTGCCTTGCCAACTTGTACCCAATGGCTGGAGGAAGTTGGTAGGCCTGGTATATTTCGTCAAGACTTCGGGGTACAAGGCGGATTTTAAGGACTTCATGAAAGTCTTCTTTGCATTGTGATTAGTCAAGAATGTGGAAAATTCTCCATGTTGGTACTACATCCATAGCAGACAAAGACTTCTTAGGAATGCTTTGGAGCCGAACAAGGGTTGGCACTCTAGATATTTTGTCAAGCGCAGGGGAACGATTTCAGTAAGGAGCTCAAGAAGAAAGATAAGCTCGTTCCTGATGCCTTAATAAAGTGTATTCTAGATCATATCAAGTTGAGAGGCAGTCTTTCCATTAAGAGTCCTCTAATGGAGGTGTAGACCCCCTATTTTTGTAGTCCTTTTAATTTATAGGCCTAATCCCAAAACTGTACCCTCAACTCTACTTTCAGTACAGTTTTAGTACCCAACTTTGAAGGCGCCAAAGAAGTACCTAACTTTGAAAAAACATACCAAATCAGTACCTCGGCTAACGGATCACGGATGCCGTTAAAAGTCCGAGGGGTAGGACTGTCAATAATAAAAAAAAGTAAATTTTAAAAACACGTGGCACTACCCCAGCCGTTCAATTTTTCTCTTCCTTAATTTAATCCTTACAAACCCAAGAAAACTCTCTCACTCTCTCTCTAAAAAAAACTCCTCTCTCTCTACCTAAAAAAACTCTTCTTTATCTCCCCTCCCGTCCTTTATCATTCACATCTCACACTTTCTCAAAACACAAAAGGAGACCACTCTTGTACCAGTAAGAAAATGATGAAGTTTGGGACTAATGGGTACACTACACACGCACCCGGAAAAAATCCAATCCTCCACCGCCGGAGGCATTCTGTTCAAACTTTAGCCAAGCCCATTTTCAACCCTCGGTGCCCCTTACTGAGTCGCCACTCCCATTGGTCCACGTGTGCCAGTCAACACCACCGCCCCCCACCTGAATCAAGTTATGGCACCCATCTCCGGCCAATCCAGATTTATTTTGCCAATACAAAAGGGAAAGTGTCAACAAAAGAAAACACAGATCAAAAGAACCCAGACCTTGATCTCGAGCTCTACTAGCATCGTCGCCAGAGGGTGTTGCTGACGCTGTGGCTCGTGGGTGATACCAGTATGGTTGCTGGAGAATGGTATTCGATGTTTCGCCGAATGGTTTGTGGAGGCAGAAGAGCTGAGGAGAGGGTTGGATAATTTGATGGTTGCAGGTTATGGTATCATTGCCTAATCAACTAGATGAGCTGCAACGTATATAAAGAAATTGCAAATAAAATTGGAAAGAATGAAGGAGAAGAGATAGAGTTTGATGGGAGTCAGAAAGCTAGATGCAAGGTTGAGTAGAGAAAAAATGGTGGGGCTGAGACCACCGTACATTGATGTTCATGGGGTGTAGAGAGATAGAGAGAGAGAGAGAGAGAGAGAGAAGATTGTTTGGGAGAGGAGTTTTTTCTAGAGAGAGAAATAGAAGAGTTTTTTTAGAGAGAGAGTGAGAGAGAAAGTTTTTTTAAGGATTAAATTAAGGAAGAGAAAAATTGAACGGCTGTGGTAGTAGTGCCATATGTTTTTAAATTTTACTTTTTCATTATTGACAGTCCTACCCCTCAGACTTTTTTACGACATTCGTGATCCATTAGCCGAGATACTGATTTGGTATGTTTTTTCAAAGTTAAGTACTTTTTGGTGCACCTTCAAAGTTGGGTATTAAAGTTATACTGGAGGTAAAGTTGAGGGTACTGTTTTGAGATTAAGCCTTATTTATATATAATTATTGGATATTATTGGTAATTAAGATTTATTATTATGGGTTTTAAGCCTAATAGTATATTAAACTTAATTTATTTAGTTAAGTCCATTAGTTAATCCAGTCCAGTCGAGTTGATTAAACCAGTCTAGTTAGTTAGGTTTAACCCAGGTCCAGTCAAGAGATTGTGATTGATTAGATGACTTGGAAATGTCTTGTGATTTATCCTTGATGTATGCGATTAATCCTTGATTTATATGAAATCTATAGATAATCCCAAATCTAGTTCATCATAACTGTATTTTTAGAGATATTACCGAATTCGGGGCAGATAATGTCTCGAAATTCGTGATCGTGAAAAAATTTGGGATAAACCGGACAGTTTGTCGAAAATCGACCGATTTTTTGACCAACCGGCTGTTTAGTTTACTTTTTTTCAAGTTTCAAATTTTCATCATATATTCAGCTCTATCACCAAATCACAAATTTCATAGTCATCCTTATCATTTCTGGTGCCTAGACCTCTATAAATAGGGTGTTTAGGCTATATTTTCAAGGACAAGTGTTTTTTTCTCCCTAGAGCTTTTATACCATTTCTTCCTCAGAAGTGGTAGCTCATCTTTAAAGTGAATTTAACACTTCATATTCATTTCAAAGTTGTCTTGAGTCACTTGCATCATGGATTCATCATAAGGAATTCCAAAGCCTTCTAAGCTAGCGCCTTCTCAAGGTATATTTACAGTTTTATAGATTATCTTAGATAATAATGGTCTAGAGCGCGTCCCATTCTTGCGATCAAATTTTTATTACATAGAACCTCAAAAAGAGTCTTTTCAAGATCGAAGTGTAGGTCGCCTCCTGTGGGACCAGAGTCGAACTACGACAGTTTTGATTCTAGTTAGTCCGATCAAATACGTAGGCAATTCCATCCCGGATGTCGAGTTTAAGCCAAAAATATAAAAATCAACTTAGCGTAAGTTTTATCGTATATTCTATGTTACGTGTTTTTAAGGCTAATAATTAATAAAAATGAAGTAGAGACCGAAAGGGCGTGGTGGGTGCATAACACCTTCCTGTTACGTAACTTAATTCTCGAATCGATCTCCTGGTTTTTGATAGACTAGTCATCTTTTTGGACACTTTAGAGTCATTCTTAGGGTTTTTCTTATTTTTCCTAATTGAATAAGATGGCGACTTCTTAAAACCTTTTGGTGAAGGGATTTTTTCGAGGCAATTCATTATAAGAGAAGGAGTTGCAATACTAGGGATGGTGCCAAGAAAGGCAGTTTAATCTATATCTGTAGAACGAACACAACAGCCTCTCTACAAAGTGTCTTCCCCTGTGTACCTCCCTCTAGAAAAGGCCCGTATCTTGGGGAAAACCATTCCCCGTTGGCCCGATTGAGGAGCCTCTCAATTGATTTGTCGTCTGGCAATAGTAGCTAATCGGCTGGCATCGGCATGTGAATATATCTTTTTAAGATATGTAATAGATAGATTGTTTAACTAGCGCATCTTTTACTAGGGTTGGACCTTTAGGTAGATTTCAAGTGCGTTGTCATGTACTTTATGCATACCTTGAGCATCTTCCTTTGTAGTTATAAAATTTTCTTCTTTTTTATGCAGAGATGCCAAGTGGCAGTAGAAAAGCATCCAAGTATGGCTTCTTGAGTGTTCTATTGAAGGCTACCAAGGGGAAGAGGAAAGAGAAGGCATCATTTATAGACTTGCCCCCTGTCCCAAGAAGACTAGAGTTAATCTTCTTGATTCTCCTCCTTGTGTCATTGAGGAGGTTTCTGCTAAGGAGGATCCTATCTTCCGTCTAAGGTGGATAATCAGGTAAGGTGATATGGAGATGCCAAACAGCCATGTCTTCGAGCAACATCTTTCGTACGGCATCCTTCCTAAGGACATGGAGATCCTTTGTCACGACCCGAACCCACGGGCAGGCCCGCGAGCTAGGCACGTGACCGGCCACAGACCCAATGGACTCCAACCGAGGGCTCTACCAGGCCTTACTCGCTAAAACAGCATATAATCTGCAGCGGAAATTAAAACTTCTATAAACTTAAATTACATTTTCATATTTTTATTTGAATACAATACTCATGCTACAACTCCTCATAACTCTAATTTATCAACAACTAAAACTAAACCAATAATCTAAATCTTTAGCGACTCAACCAATACAGTCTCCGGAGCTCAGTGCCAAATTGTTCCTTCCTATGCTCGTCACCATCACCTTACTTTCAAACTTGAAATGATAAGTAAGGGATGAGCTTCCACGTGCTCAGTAAGCAACCAATGATTCAACTAGGTGGACCATAGCATGCATAAAATAATTCACTTTATATTATAATCGCATTAAAAAGTCTAAAATCATGAAGTTGGTAAACATCTGGCAAAACGAATTAGAGCACATGAAACTAAAAACTGAAGTAAAAAATCATTAGCACAAAACTCACAACAACCAGTTCAATCCCAACATTAGCTCAAACGATATGCTGCGGTCAGCGTACGAGCCCTCCTGACTAGGGCCCGAAATCCCTCCTACACCCGGGATAAAATAATCATGTGGACGCAAGGGCGCACCACCAGCCACAGTACTGTGCATCAACGTACAAGCCCCGTTGACCAGGGCCCGAAATCCAACTTTCCCCCGTGGATATGGGGCACAGCAATCGAATAAACAAACAGACAACCTTTTGGTTCATTGTAAACACAACCATTTTCGATGGCTTTCAACATGTTCCATATTCGCAAATACGTCAAATGCCAAAATATTTCAAATCTGAGTTTCTTTGCATTCTCTAAGCAAACTATCAGTTACATGCTGGTCCGGTTTTTAACGAGAAATAAATCACGAAACGTTTTTCGACAAATTAAGCCAGAGCGGCTAAACATACTTAAAGCGGTCAATGCTGATAAGCAACATATCTTTAACAGTAGATAATCATATACGTTGCATATAAAAATACTAGTTGAATCAAAGGGTCACTTACCTGTCGCTGACACATTTCCTCGATTCAAACTATGCGATGCTACCAAACCTCGATCAATATTTTCTGAATAAACCTAGATTGACAATCCATTTGTTAGAACACAATCTATGCTGCAATATTATAAACCTAATATCAACTATCCAAACGATGCTCACTTCTAACTCCGGAATCGCTTAACTCAAAGCGCGCCTCGTAAGCGGCCAACCTACCCAAAACCCGTACACTCCTTAATGCGCAACAATATTCTAAATTAATTATAAATTACAATAAAACACTTTTATTGCTTAAAACATTATAAAACGTCAAAATATGAATTTTCTGAAATTTGAATATTTTCGAATTAAAATAATTTCTTTAAATGCAAGAAAAGCCCATAAATAGCCATAATTGCTTCTAGCTGAAAATAAAGTCCCATAATTTTTATCATAGCTTTAAAATATGTATAAAAATTATAAAAATTTAAATCAGAATTTAAGATGCATTAAAACTATTTTTAAATTATTCATTTTGCTAAACACAATGCGATACGGAAATTATAGCAAATCAACTCTAAAAACTACCAAAATAAAACTGTGATGTATTTATACCATAAAAACATTATTCTAATTTTTCCAAAACATTTTCATTAGGGTAAGGGCTCCAAAAGAATTTTACAAATCTAAGCTTGCCAAAAATATTAAACATACATATAATATCAGAAACATATGAAATTTTAACAGTAATTCTAGTATTATGCTATGATCCTTTCTGTAAAGTTTCAACATTTTTTGACAAGTTTAAGATATCCAAAAGCCATGTGGTACAACTGTGCGAGCACAATGTACTGTTCACGCAGAACACAGCTACTGTTCACGTAGCTTCACTTTCACCCCTAGCACATTACAATTCACTCCATTAATACACTAAGGCTTCGTTTGACAAATTTTTTTTTTTGGTTTTCAGATTTTAAAGAGCAGCTTAATTTTTTTTTTATATAAAAACAAGTGGGTGTTTGATAACCCCTTTTTTTTTTAGGTTTTTTTTTTTGGTGTTTGGTAACCCTTTTTATTTTGACTTTTTTTTTTGGTGGTTTGCGGTGGCGGTGGTGGGGCGTAGCGGTGGTCGACGGTGGTGGTGGTGGTGGTCGACGGCCGGAGGTGGCTGCCGGCAGTCACCGGCGGTGGTGGCCGGCGGCCGGAGGTAGCTGCCGGCAGTCTCCGGCGGTGATGGCCGGCTGCCGGCAGTCACCGGCAGTGGTGGCCGGCGGCCGGAGGTAGCTGCCGGCCGTCTCCGGCGGTGGTCGCCGGCGGCCGGAGGTGGCTGCCGGCAGTCTCCGGCGGGCGGTGGTCGCCGGCTGCCGACAGTCTCCGGCCGTGGCTGCCGGCGGCCGGAGGTGGCTGCCGGTGGTCGCCGGCGGCCGGAGGTGGTTGTCGGCAGTCTCCGGCGGTGGTCGCCTGAGGTGGCTGCCGGCGGTGGGAGGGTGGTGGTGGTGGTCGAAAAAAAAAACCAAAAGTGAAAAAAAAAAACCAGTTTTTGGAGTTTTTTTTTTACTCTGCAGTTTAAAAACTGGTTTTTTAAATTGAAAAAAAAATGGATACCAAACGCTCCTTTTTTTTTCAGTTTTTAAAACTGAAAAAAAAAAGAGGGAAAAAAAGAGTGTCAAACGGGGCCTAAATCTACGCCTTCATACACACACTCAAACCACTTACACGCATATATCCAACACACTCACAGGTTATACACACACTACCTTTTCTCCATGAACCCACTTGTAACACACATACACACTACATAATTTTCTCTACACTCAGACACCCTTGCACATAAACCATACCCACAAACACAAGCACTCTCATGTCCCACCACTTCACTCTATCCACACACAATATATATATATATATATATATATATATATATATATATATATATATATATATACAAACACCGCCTCAACATGAAAAATTCTCTTTCCATACCCACTGCCTTACGGCAGTGGGTTTACTCCTCCATTTTTCTTTCTCTACTCACCCACTCCCATAAACACTTACATGCAGCCATCCTTCCTCCCTCATTATTCACCCATAAATACTCACAAACTCTCATATAAATACACTTATTACTTAGCACATCATGCATCTTCACACCCGCTGCCGCATGGCAGTGGGTTTTCCCTCTCCCTCTTTTACTTTGTTCAACATACCACACACTGTCACGAATCAAGCTAATACACCATGAACAGAATTTACAGAAAAAAAAATCCTTTCTTTCAAGAACCGGCCAAGAAACCACTACATGTGGACCTCCTTCGTTCTTCATCTAAAGGAAAAGATCAAAACCATGTATCTTACACAGGACAAGATTGAGAGCATGATGGCATTGATGATGCACGGTTTTTGCTACTATGCAAATGTATTGCCACTTCTCCTCACTCTCTCGTAATGCTGCTGTCCTAGAAGTGCCCATGCCCAGATTTATCCCTGCATCTTCACTCAGCTTCTTCATTCCATCGGTATTGCTCCTTGAGTAGACGTGTCCGTCGTCTAGAAATAAACCCATAACTCTTCACAAACGCACTTATATTTTCCCACAACCACATGCCCGTAATTCACCATGCACACACCACACCAGGCAATTCACAGCTACAAATCCCAGCCCTTCTCCCCATTATATACCCAATCACTACGCACCCTCTCTCATGGCCATAAACCCACCAAAACTACCTCACGGCTGCCCCTTAAAGCTATTAAATAAACATAGAGAAAAAGTTAGGAGACTTGCTGGAAAGCCAATCCCGATCGCCCGAAAACCCTTGATTGCAGCGGTGCTCTCTCTCTCTTTCTCACAGCTGGACTTCAGAAGAAAACGAGAATGGGAAAATAGCTAGAGACGGCTACCCTATGGTATAAGCAGGTATATATATAAACCCTAAATGGTAAATCACAAAAAGAACCCCTTACACTCACTTTAGTCGTTAAAATTTTACCCGAACATCTTATTATTGCGAAAATGATCCAAAAGTAAAATTTTACGATAAACAATATGTTAGAAAATTATTAACGGCTGTTACGCTAACCCGCTTCACTATTTGTCGCTAGTACATCAATGCTAAAAGAAATTTAATTGACGCTAAAGGTTTCTAGAAAAATACCAGTTAACGAAAATCCTTGCCAAAGACATTAATCAATAACAATAATATCTGTTATCGTTAAAATTTTCTTATGATTCTAAAATTGTCGCCAAAGAATTAAATAAAATTTGTTAAAAATTACTAAAATTCAAACCTAAGATCGGGTATTACATCCTTCGTAACCAAACTCATAAGTCTTTTTCCTACTCCTTTGCCCAGGCCGCATACGACGTAAGTATTCTTTTGTCTTTCTTTGTCTCTTTAAACAATGCATTTCTTATTGATACTTCGTTGTCATCTTTGCTTTCTAGGTTTACGCCTATAGCAGCCAGATGTTGGCTCAATTTGAAATGGCTAGGGAAGTGGCTGAGAAACGCACTCACCAAGGTCAAGGAGTCTACAAAGCTTGCACAGGAGTTGACGGCTGAAAAGACGGAGCTCCTCTCCAAAGTGAGTAGGCTCAAAAGAGATGTGAATGGGTGAAGAAGAACGAGGCAGAGTCCAAGGAAAAGGCATCCAAGATTACATTGATGCGCAATGAAGATGGCTTGGAAATCTATGAGCTGGGTTTCCATAGGGCCAAAGATATGTTCGCCCAGTGGTGTCCTGGCATTCCCTTGGATGACATCATCATGTCTGTATTCAGATCGCCTTTAAGAGAGACAGCTGTATCTTCTGAGGCAGGCAAGGAAGCCTCTCAGGGAGAGAAGGATAGCCAGCCTGAGGATGCCCCAAAATCCTGACCCTATTGGATGTAAACGTTGATATTTTGTCTAAGTACTTTTGTTACCCCTCGAGGGATTTTGATATCTATTTTATTTTCACCACTCTTTCAGAGAATATTGGTTTAATGTAGTTGTGTGTTCATGAGCTTGTGTGTTGTCCACAACTTGCTTGCATTCCTGTTTACTTTAATGCGAGCTCTTATTGCCGTCTAAGAGCTGGCAAAGAATTTTCGCACTCTCACTTGACCAGCTTTTGAATTAGCAAAGTATGGTGGGTTGACAAAGTCACACAAAGATTTTGCCGTTTTACGGAGAACTGCAGCTAAACCGTTTAGATAGTACTTGAGTTCTATCTTAACACCTCTAGTATACTTCTTGAAGAAGGGTACATGTTGGAGACACTTTAGTCCCGAACTCTTCAAAGCTGGGACATCTTTTGAATTACCCTACTCTGGCAACTTATACAGACTAGCCTGAGTTTGGCAGGTGCTTGAGTTCTTGTTAACTTGGGAACTTTAAGAAGGTGTTTGCTCGGGCACTCTGTTTGTTTAGGAGTCTATCGAGAGATATGCTCTGTGGGAATTATAATACCAAAATCATGCTCAGAAAGAAGACTTTATTGCTTGGACAGAAATTGAAGCTACAAAGAGGAACAACATTAATTAATTTATTTGTCCAAGTTTAACAAATTTGAATACTTGTCTAGAAATCTGAAAAAAAAATCTTAAGATTTACTCTGGGGCGGTTAAGGTCTGAGCCCCTAAACACATTCCACGAGATCGAGATTTCTTGAGACATTGGCTTCGTTGTCTTCTTTCTCAAAGATTCCGTATTATTGAGAGTCCGACTTCTACAAGCAATAAGGCTATGGTTGTGAAGCAATGAAGGAAGGGTGTTTCTTTCGTGACAGAATGTGGAGTGGTTCGAGATGCCCAAAGTACTTTGGGTTCATCCACCCATGCTCCTTTGGCAACATCCAAATTTCTTCTTCAACCCTTCTAGAATGTTGCGATTCATGTTCTCAGTTTGGTCATTCGATTGAAGATGGGCCACAGAAGTGAAGTCGAGGTCGATCGACATACTCGATGATGAATTTTTCTCAGCTGATAAGGATGAGCCCACGCCGCTACTGCCGAGTGTTGAAGAACCATCCACATAAAGAACCCATGGATCCAGGACCTCAGAGATATTCAATTGCGAGGGGTCTTCAGGCACTGTACACCCAACTATGAAGTCCAAACTTAACTGACCAGTTGACTAACCTTCTTGACGCCTTGGTGTAACATCCCGAAAATTTTCTTTTTCTTATGTGAAATTATTATTTTTGAATAAATAAGTTTATGGTCTTTTGTTAAAATTGAGGAAAATGAATTGGCATTGTTTTTATTGAATTTTCGGTCGAATGAAAGTTGTTTTGTTCAAATCAAAATGAAGGGAAATGATGTTTTGGAGTTTTTGAAGTTTTTAGCCGACTAAAAAGTTTTCAGCCGACTAAAAAGTTTTCGGCCTTCTGAAAAGTATTTTCAGTCGAATGAAAATAGTTTGGCTTCGAATGAAAATGGGTTTCGCTTCGAATGAAGAGATTTTTGTGCGTAAAATGAGCTACTGAAATTTTTGGTCGAATTAAAAGTTTTAATTCGACTAAAAACTAGTTTTCGGTCGAATGCAAGTTTCTGAAGTTTTTAGCTGATGAACAGTAATTTTTAAGTGGATGAACAGTAACTTCTAGTCGAATGAATAGTACTTTCAGTAGACTCAAAATTATTTTCGGTCGACTCAAAATTATTTTCGGTCGATTTAAAAGTGTTTTCATTAAAAATGTTTTTGGTCGACTTAAAAGTATTTTTTGTCGAATTAAAGGTGTTTTCGGTCGGCTTAAAAGTGCTTTCGATCAACTTAAAAGTGTTTTTGGTCAAATTAAAGTATTTTCGGTCGACTTAAAAGTGCTTTCGGTCATCTGAATGGTATTTCGGTCGAATGAAAAGTGTTTTAAATCGAGAGAAGATACGGCTGAAGGATTTAATCGAATTAAACTTGTATTGCTTTGAATGAATAGTGTAATTTTCACCTCTGTTGGATTCGATAGACTGAAAACTATTTTCGATCGACTGAAAACTATTTCGGTCGAATAGAAACTTAAAATTTTTTGTCTCCTATAAATAGTCCTCTTATTTTCTCTCTAGCCTTTTTTGGGGTTCTCTTCTTCTTCTTTTTCTTCTACGCCCCTGAGAGAAAGAGAAAGAAGAAGGCTTGGAAAGTTTGGGAGTTCTAAAGTGGAGATTAAGGAGTGTAATTCTCAGAAGCTTGGCTATGGTAATGGTTTAATCTTCGAAGTTCAAATCAGCGATGAACCAATCGCTCATGTAAGTCTTTAGATTCTTTTGAAATCCGAACTTCTTCAAATGGAGATAAGTGATTCTTCCTCTCCTTTTTGTTTTGAACATTGTTAAGAATGACTTGTTGTCAATTCTATGATTTGTGAAAATCAAATTCCGTCGAATTTGTTTGACCTCAGAATTTGACATGCTGATATCGCTCGTTTCAGTGATTTATGATTGTCATTATTTCGTAAACTTTACTTATTGTTTAACAAGTCCGTAATTTGATTATGTTATTTTGAAACCTTTGAATATGGTTTAAAATGTCCGATATTTGATAACGGTTATTTTGAAATTTTGTTTTGGTGACTTTATGAGTCATGTCACAGTGTATGTGACTTATTTCTGACTTACTCATATGGATTGAAACGTGGGCTAGCTTAGGGGAGTTGAGCAAGAGATCGTAATCTTACTTTCTGAACGGGCCTCATATGTCAGGAATGACGTATGTGACCACTCTCTGAACTGGCCTCATATGTCAGAATGACGATGTGACCACTTTTTGAATGGCTCTCTAGTGTCTATTTCAGTACTCAGATGTATTTTGGCATTTGATATTTGGTCTGACCTCTTTACTGTTTGTCTCCGTACTCAGATATATTTTGGCATTTGATATTTGGTTTGATTTCTATTCAGTTGAAACTGGTGTGCCTTTGAAATTTTGTTATTCAGATATAGTTTGACATTTGAAATTTAGTTGACTATCCGTTTCGTTGAAACATTTTGTGCTTCCGAAATTTTGTTTCTCAACTATTTTTGTTTTGTTTGATTGGTCCTTTGAGCAACCGTACTGGGCATTTGGCTCATTCCCTTATGGTTTTCCTTCAGATGATTAGTAGGTGGGATTTCGGATTCAAAAGGCTAACTGTGTTACCAAGAGTTAGCTGCCTTATTTTTCAGAGTTAGTATTGACATTTAAGTGTAATAACTAAGACAAGTTAGCGTTACTTAGGTTTCGTATTGAAACTCTGTGTTGGAGATATTTTGGATTGTATAAGAACTTTGGGCCCTATGTCAGATATTGATGTATTTTGAGAATTATTAGTATATGCTCTGATCGACCGTTTGAAAGATTTGCAATAAAAAAAATAAAGGTTCTTTGACTTTGTTTTTCTTGATATTTTAAGGTTTTCTGAATTACCATTTTGGAGTCTTATGATAATTATAGGATTTTATCTGATCTCTGTGTATTTGGCATTAATGCCCCAGAAATATATCTGGGGCATTACACTTGGGGCTTTGGAAAATCTTTCTCAAAGGTTGATCTTTCAATACCACTATCATATGAGATTGGAAATAGGGGCAAAGGCATCTTGCTGATATGATAAGGGTTAGGGCCATCTTATCAATCTCGTGGTATCGTGTTTCCACATCTTGCAAGATCTTGTTATGTAGTAGATTGGTCTTTGGACATTATTCTCTTCGCTGACCAGGACCATGTTGACTGCTACTTCACTTACTGAGAGGTATAGAAAGAGGTCTTCTCTTTGAGACTACTTAGTGAAAGGAGAAGTAGACGCCAAGTATTGATTTAACTCTTTAAGGGATTTCCATCACTCTTCTGTCAAAATGAAGTCTTTTGCGTTCATGATAGCTTTAAAGAAGGGTAGGCATCTCTTGACTGACCTGGACATGGACCTTCCTAGAGCTGTAGCTCTCCTTGTCAGCTTTTGAACTTGTTTGATGGTTCTAGGAGGTTTTATGGCTTGGATGGCCTTTATCTTTTGCTAGGTTAGCTTCAGTGTCGTGCTGAGAGACCATGAACCCTAAGAACTTTCCAGATGCAACACAAAACACACATTTGGGTGGGTTTAGCTTCATGATGTACTTTCTTAAGACGTCAAAGGTTTCCTTGAGGTCCTTGACATGGAATTTCGCTTTGGCACTCTTCACTAACAAATCATTTACATAAACTTCCATGATTTTTTCTTTTCAGGTCGTAGAAGATCATGTTAGCTAAGCGCTGGTACATGGCTCCTACGTTCTTGAGCCCAAAGGGCAGAACACTTTTAACAGTAAAGTCCGGTATAAGCATCCATGAACCTTTAGGGATATCGTCTTCATGAATGAACTTTTAGGGATGAACCTTTAGGGATGTCTTATTCATGAATGAACCTTTAGGGATGTCCGATCATGAATGAACTTTTAGGGATGAACCTTTAGGGATGTCTTATTCATGAATGAACCTTTAGGGATGTCCGATCATGAATGAACTTTTAGGAATGTCTTCTTCATGCATTATCATTTGATTGTATCCGGTATAAGCATCCATGAACCTTAACAGCTCATGTCCTAGGGTAGCATCAATAAGGATATCAATCCTTGAGGTTTTTGAAATCGATGCATATTTGCCATCTATTGCCTGATTTTAGAACCATGACGACATTGGCAATCCAATTTGGATAGTGGGTCTGTCTAATGAACCCAACGTGTAGTAGTTTGTTCACTTCTTCTTCGATCTTCACCAGCCTCTCTGGTGTGAATTTTTGCTTCTTCTACATGACGGGTTTCTTGGTCGGGTCAATGTCAGCCTGTTTATCTCTTCAGGATCAATCGCGGGCAAGTCTGCTATTGTCCAAGCAAAGACGTCTGCATAGTTCCACAAGAGGTTGATAAGCTTGAGCTTAATTCCCCCTTGAGGCCCGACCCAATAGTTCTTTCTTTATCACCGAATGGACTTTGATATCCAAGAGATCTTCGGTTGGCTTGCCTCTCTACACCTTAGCCTCATCCCTTAAATCTTCGATGATCAGGGCCTTTTTATTCTTGGCTCTGCATGAAGCTACATAGCACTGCCAGACTAATGTCTAGACGCCCTTTACTTCTCTTACTCCATGCTTCGTGGGGAACTTCATCTCTAGATGGTATGTAGACACTATAGCTTTTAACTTGTTTAAAGCGGTCTATCTGAGTATGGCATTATAAGCTGATGGGACACACACACAACCACGAAATTTAACATCTTGTTGGCTTAAGCTGGGGGTGCAACTACAATGACGGGGAGCACAATAACTCCTTCGACTGTGACTTGATGATTGGAGATGCCGTAAAGTGGTGTATCTATTTTATGTAGCCAATTCGTTAGAATGTTCATATGTCGAAAGGCATCATAGAAAAACACTTCGGCTGTACTCCTGTTATCGACTATGATCCTCTCACATCAAAATCCCCCACTCAGAATGTGATGACCAGTGGATCGTCGTGAGGGGTCTTCACACCTGTCATCCTTTGAAAAGGAAATTACAGGAAAAGTCTTTTGCTTCTTATTAGGGGCTGGCTTCTTATGCATACTTCTCTTGCATATGCCTTGCGAGCCTATCTGGACGAACCCCTGCTTTGATGCCCTCAGAGATGGTAGTAATAGTTCCTTGGTTCTCTTGTCATTCTTCCCTTCCTTCTATGGCTGGAGTCACTTCCCTCTGATCATCTTTGCGTGCTACGTATTTCTTCAAAATAGACACACTTAATGAGGGCTTTAATTACTCTCTTGAGCGATTCATAATTGTCGATAGGTCGTGGTCGTTTTAAAGGTGACTCCATCGACACTTATCCCTCTTATTCGTAGCTGACCACATCTTCTCTGGCCATTCTAGAACTTCCTTGTCTCGGATTTCATGCAATATCTGCAGTGGTCTTGCTGTAACGCCCCCGGAAATCCGGAGCTTCGCCGCCCCGAACTCCCGGGTCGTTAACCTACCGAATCACATCACACCTGTCAAACCTGTTCACTAATGCATATTTCAAATCATCTAATTCAACATCAACTCAATTTCTTCAAATTACTAGATCACCAACTGCTTAGCTTAAACCATTACAGCTTAGGTTCTTCGCAATTCAAATTTCCTAAGAATGAATTTACAGTACTGACCCACACAGGGGTCTCCCTACATAGTAGTGGTGGGCTCACCGGAACCTCACGTAGACTCTAACCCATTCCCGAACATGCTACAGCTTATCGTCACCTGCAGAAGGGAATCAAACGGAGAGTGAGCTTTTGAGAGCTCAGTAAGGTCGTACAAGGACTACAAAAGAGATTATAACACGACTCTGAAAAATTCAACCGACGATGATTTTCAAGACACTTCGAACGATCAAAATTCAATAATTACCCAAACTGATCAAAGTTCATAAAAAATAGATACCAAAATACATATTAACAATCAGAATAGATCCAAAATGATCAATAAAAGATCCTTTTCAAGTCCGCATTTCCAAGTACCACGAAAATTTCCCTTGCTCAAGGGATTTCAATCCGAGCAGAAATTCATTTCGAAAATACGACAAGATTTCCCGAGGGATTTAACCTAAGCAGAAATCAAATCAGATAATACGATAAAGGCTTGTCAAGGGATTTCAACCCAAGTACAATTCCTTCTAGCTAAGTACAATGAATGTTTGTCAAGGGCTTTCAACCCAAATGCAAATCATTCTAGCTAAAGAAAATCAAAAATCAAATGTTGATCCTGGGCGATTACAATGCCATTACGGCAAGCTCATATAGTGTACTCATGCATGATGTACTAAATAATTACTAGTCCACTTGGGTACTAGCCTGCGTTTCATGCAGGATTCAACCAGCCTTATACCGCCTCCCCACTAAACAGGTACCCATGTCAACACATAAATTAACAATATCAATGAGCGTTAGCATAAGCTCGTATCCCCAAAATTAATTCGGGTTCTCATAACAGTAATCATATTGACATAAGTCAGCATTCGGGATTTTCAGAAGAAGTCGGATTTTCAGAAGAAATCAGAACTTCAGAAGAAAAATCACAGATAAACAACAAAAACGACCGCGAATAATTATCTCGAAAGAATAGATACGAAAAATAATCACTGATAAACAACAAAAACGACCGCGAATAATTATCTCGAAAGAATATATACGAAAAATAATCACTGATAAACAACAAAAACGACTGCGAATAATTATCGAATATAATCATAACAATTCGAAAGAATGGATACAGACAATTATCAAATTTGCTCAGCCAGCAATAACATGCGAGCATCACAAGATTTCCAAATAACCGATTCAGGTTCAACATTAGGGTTTTCTGGGCAAGAACATGCTGATATCAATACATAACTTAGAGTTTGGCATTAGCCGTAATTATATCAAAGGAGTACTTACGAGTACAAGTAATCAAATAAGGGTTCGGACAAAAGTCCTTACCCAAGGTTAAGATAGAATCCCTTACCTGGATCCGCAGCTAAATTATCATAACCGAAAGTCTTTAGCTTTAACCTAAACGGAATAATCGAACCATTAGAATACAGCTTACAGAACAAAAGTATAATGTAATACGAACTCATGCATGCTCCCAAAATGAACCTCCCCTTACCGGGTATGTAAAATTATCGAAACGCCCCTAGGGTGTAAAACTACCAAAATGCCCCTCTCGGACTTAAATCACCCAAACGGTCCTCCCGTAAGTAGAATTACTGAAATAAGCTTCCCATATGTAAATTTATGCAAAAATACCTTTCTTAGGTCAAATTACCAAAATACACCTTCGGGGTGGCAAATTACCAAAATACCCCCCTGTAACACTTTAATTCTCAAAATGACTTTTCCATAAGCAAAGTCACTACAATAGTCTTACCGTATGTAAATTTACTTCAAAATACCTCTCATAGGTAAAATTACCAAAATACCCCTTCAGGGTGGTAAATTACCAAAACACCCCTGGGGGTTTTCGACACTGAAAAAATCTCAAAAATATCTTAAACCGCTATTTTAAGCATCCCAATGTTATTTCTGGCCTAAAAAGTATTTTAAAAAATTTTCGTCCGAAAATCCCGAACCAGTGTCCGGACTGAGCGCTAAAAGGTCTGTTTCACGAAAAATACCTATCAGACTCAAAATGGCACGAAATTTTAGATACTGAATCATATCTATAAAATAGGGCTTCCATAAAATATTCAGGTTAAAATAACTTAGTTTGATATGCTAAATAAATCGATAAAGTTCTTCAATCAGTACCCTAATTTAGGGCCCTTTGCGAACTCCAAAAATTCCCAAAATTTTCCAGAGGGTAGATCTCGTAAAAACATTGGGGGTTACTGTTTTAAATTTTGTCTAATGTTTTCTCTAGATATTTATGAAAATTCATTGAAAAACTACCTAATTAATTTTGGTCTTTAGCAACAATTACCGTTACTGTTCAAATCAAGGCACCCACTATTTCACCTTCAAACACACACAGCTCGTCTTCAACCTTCAACCTTCAGCCGCAGCACCCAGCCCCTCCAACCTCACACATACACCGACAAATTTACCATTACCACTATAAACAACACCTACATAAGGTTAAATTCAACAAAACAATCCTAACACCATTTTAATCACACAATTACATCCAAATCCTACCTAAACTCACACACCCGTACGCCAAGAACACACGCACACACACAGTTTAGTGACAATACTTATCGAACCCACACAAACTCACACCCTAACCCTCGAAAGTTCACTAAACTCACATCCCCTTTTACTTATATTCACATCAACATAATCAAAGTTCAAATTATGCATACGACCCACTGTCACAGCCATGAACACACACACGAGCACACCTATTATACACACAGTGAGTACATACACCCAAACGAGAAGAGATTACCTCTTGGAATCTCGTGCTTGAGCCCTTTCCAATTCACTGCTCGAATTCCCCTTAAATCCTCCTCGGCCGAAGCCCCTGCTTCTCTCTATTTTTTTTTCTTTCTCTTCTCTGTTTCTGGGTTCCTGTTTCTTCTTCCTTTCCCGAAAGAGAAAGGTTTCCCCTTTTTGGCTTTTCCTTTTTTTTTTTGGTTTAAGATAAAATCAAACTCACAAAATGAATAAATAAAAAAATCCATCAGGTGATTCATCCTAGGAGGTGGCACTCCCACAATTTTCCTCAAAATTCCAAATTAACCCCCAAGATTTTCCAGAATTACGAAAATGCCCCCAAATTTTCAAAAATTACATTTTTGCCCCAAAATTCTTTTAAGCTTCCACAAGCTTCTAATGCCTGAGTATTGCTCAAAATTAGCGACCGTTTATTTTTTGGAGCCCAGATGATATTTTTAACCGGCTCCCGAAGTTCAGGATATTACACCTGCATTGAGGGGCATCAGATCCTTCATGTCGAGCTGCTCCTTGGGGCAACTCTCGTCGCGTCTTAAATGCCTAAAGTTTCTTCCACTGCCCAAATTATTGTCCTTTAAGGGATGTTTTCCTTGCTCTTAATTCGTTTTCGTTCCCTCGCCTTTTGGTGAGTTTTCAAGTACTCCTCCGCCTGAATGTTCTTGCTAACTTTGTCCAGAAGAACACTCATGTTCCCAGGGGAACTCTTGTTGACCAAGACCACGAACTTAGACATGGGTTAGAGGCCTTGCAAGAAAGCTTTGTACTTGTTTGACTCTTCCAGATTGTCAATCTCCAAGGTAGTAGCAGCGTTGAACCATCTAAGATAATTAGATGTGGAATCATTCTTTTCTTACACCACATTGAGCAAGCTCGTCGAGTTCTTCATTCTAGAGCAACTTCTTGCAAAATGTTTCTGAAAAGATTCGAGAGCTAAGAAAAGAAATGGATAAACCTCGGCTGCAGGAATTTAAACCATGCATGCGCAACTTTTTGTAAGGAGGTCGACAACGCCAGATATACAACAACATCTGAACCTAAAAAAGCAGCATGTTTGTCTCGAACTGATAGATGTGTTGTCTACGGTCGTTGCTGCCATCATACAAGTCACATTGAGGCATCCTGAGATTAGGTGACGATAGCTGTGCTCTTTTGATAGCTTCGAACAAGGGATAACCTGACTCTGGTCAAGGAGGGGATAGTCCTTGATGATAGGTTCTGAGATGACCTTTCGACGAATTCGACCTTGAGGAGGATGTTCGGATGTTTATTTTAATTAGGTCCTTCTTTGAGGCAATTAGCTCTGGAAAAGTATTACCCTTAGGGGGGTACCGGCCTGCCAGGGGTAAGAATTTGTGTTATCTTCGAATCATGGGTCTTAACGATAACACGAACCACTCTTCATGACATATTCTCCGCTCTTTTCTTCTGACTGATAGGTTGGATCAGCTTCTGATTGGTACTTTCTACCATAACTCGACCTTAAGAAAAGTTGAAGGAGGAGATCACTTGGGTCAAGGTGAGGCTGGTTGGTGGTGGCTGAAGCTATGGCCACATTAAGGGTTTTTTTTTCCTGTAGAGTGTTTACCACAACTTTCAACTCATGAATCTCCCTTGTGATGTTTGCACGTGGGGTCTTGAATAGCTTACGATTAAGTTATCGATGAAGGTCACTGTTTTTAGAATCGTAGACGACGAATGATTTCTTTAAGATCCATTATTTGATTCGGGGGGTGACAGAGGCTTTTTTGACATGAAAATCTTTGGCGAAACAAGTACCACTGTAAGAGGGTGTCGAGCTTCGATTGAGAGAGCAATTGGGTCGATGAGTTCTGTTCGATCGTGCATGATGATCTTGGTTAGAACGGCTAACTGGAGAGTCATCGGAGGATGAAAGATTAACCATGTTCCCTATCGTGGTACCATGGATGGCGTCAATCTGTTGCTGTAAAAAAGATGATAAAGAACCATGGCAGAATTGGCCTGCAAGACCGAACAAAAAGTGACTGCCAGGTGGGAGGCAACTCTCTAATGCTAAAGTCAGAGTGCAGCTACAGAGGTAGAACTCTAAATAGCAAAAAGGCACAACCTGTATGTGAGTGAAGTTGCTTGTGCACCTGGGGGAGTCCCTTTTATATAGATGTAGGTAGAAGAACCCTAATAGAATTAGGAAACATGTTGGCTGATCCTTGGGCCAGATCCATTAAGATCTTGTTAAGATCCTTGAGGATCACATCAAGATCCTTGGAAATTATGTTAGGATCCTTTTAGAATCCTAGCTCTTCCAACATGGCAACCACCAATTTCGTAGTTGAATGGGGACTATGAGTCAAACCTGACACGTGTCATATCCTGCTTAAGAGTTTATTTTTTTGCTATATCACCCATTTCTTTCTTGACTCTATAAACGAGTCGACTTGTCTTTTCATGCTTCACTCATTTCTTTACCAGTCTATATTAAAGTCTGAGGGAATTTAACCCTCAATTCAAGTCAGTATGTGTAAGTCACATATATCTTCTAGCCTAATTTTAATTCCGAAGGTATTAACTTTCATTTCATGTTAGTACGTGAAATGTCACATAAAGTCTTCTTGGAATCCCTTTTGGACAAGGGTATGTAGGCAACTTTCGCATGGTGTAGCCATCTTCCGGTCTAGGTCTGTGTCTATGGGTATTTAACCCTCAATTCAGGTCAGCACGCATAGGTCATGTCTATTGTCTATTTTCCAGTCGAAGTCAAAGGTCAAG
Organism: Escallonia herrerae; assembly: GCA_033070095.1. Classification (NCBI taxonomy): domain Eukaryota; kingdom Viridiplantae; phylum Streptophyta; class Magnoliopsida; order Escalloniales; family Escalloniaceae; genus Escallonia; species Escallonia herrerae. The sequence continues at coordinate 41,848 of JAVXUP010002917.1, forward strand.
GTATTAACCCTTAGATCAAGATCAGTACTTGAAGGTCATGCGTGGCTTTCTTTCTAAGTCCAACCTCTATCTAGTTTTGTACTCGAGGGTAGAAAGCCTTAATCCATGTTGGCATACAAATAATACGTACCTTTCTCTATCCAGTCTCAATCCCAATCTCTGTCCAAATCTATATTCGAGGCTAGGAACCTTCAATCCACGTTGGCATGCAGATACTGTGTACTTTTATCTATTTAGTTTTGGTCCTAGTCTCAGTCCATATCTCTGTTCGAGGGTGGAAACCCTCTATCTATGTTGGCACGCAGATCGTATACTTTCCTCTATTTAATGTTTGGCCTAGTCTTGGTGGCCGTAAGGCTTGCTTCTATTGGACTTGGAGTTGGTCAAGGGATGGGTAGAATCTCGTCATCCCTGGATTCGATGACTTTTAAATCTCACAAAAACATAATGTGATAAGAATGAGTCAGTCCCAGTCTTTGTCCCAAAATTGGGTCTAAGGGTATGATCTTCAGCTCAGGTTAATACGTTGATATCGCGTACAATCTGGCCTCAACCTATTCCCAGCTCCACTTTTCAGTATCCCTAGACGACCAATTGTCGTTACTATTGGCTCTAGCTTATAAGGACATGGCCTTATGGCTAGTGACCAATCATCGTTACTATTGGCTCCAGTTCTTAATCAAATGCCTTTTGTGTCTAGATGATCAATCATCATTACTATTGGGTCCGACTCTTAGGCCGTGACTTTTCGATATCCTTAGATGACAAATTGAAGTTACCATTGGCTCGTCTTTTAAGGATGCGCCTTATGGCTAAGGGACCAATCGTTCTTACTTTTGGCTCTGACTCTTAATCATAAACTTTCGATGTGTCTAGATTACCAATTATCGTTACTCTTGGCTTCAGGTCATTTGCCTAAGCGACCAATCGTTGTTACTATTGGCTCCGGCTCTTAAGTCAATTAGTTTGTCTGGCTCCAATCCAGTTCCAGTTCTAATTTTCAGTATCTCTAGACGACCAACTGTAGTTACCATTGGATCCGGCTTCTAGGGGCATGTCCTCATGGCTAAGTGATCAATCTTTATTACTATTGGCTCCGACTCTTAGTCATAAGCCTTCGATGTGTTTAGAGGACCAATCGTTATTACTATTAGGTCTGGCTTTCAATGATATCCCCGTCATTTTCGAACTATGTTGATCTGATTTTTTTTCTAAGCGTATGTAGGAGACCTTGAAACAATCAACCTCATATCTGTAAGTCTTTGAATCTATCAAGTCTTGTGGTCTCTTATATGTTTCTACTACAATAATGTCGTCCTTTTACGGTGATCTTCGACTACAAGCGAGTTCTCTCACCGAGGGGCTTTGTAAACACCTTATTTATGTAGTCCTTTTATTTGAATATAATTATTGGATTTTGTTGGTAATTAAGATTTATTATTATGGGTGTAGGCCTAATAGTATATTCAATTTAATTTATTTAATTAAGTCCAATAGTTAATCCAGTCCAGTCGTGTAGCCCAATCCAGTCCAGTAATTAAATCTAGTCTAGTCCAGTTGGTTAAATTAGTTCAGTTCATTAAGTTTAACCTGAGTTAAGGTTATGATGCTGCGATTGATTAGATGACTTTAAAGTAGCTTGAGATTTGTCCTTGATACATGTGATTAATCCCTGATTTATATGAAATATGGAGATAATTCTCGATTCTGCTTCATCTCTTTTGATTCCATTAGAGATAATTACCGAATGAGGGACATGTAATATTGCGAAATTCGAGAAAAACTTTAACGGATGAACCGACCAGTTTTTTTTTTTTTTTCAAGTTTGTGATTTTCATCACATATTTTTCTTTATCACCAAATCATAGACTAGGATAGTCATCCTTTCTGGTGCCTAGACCTCTATAAATAGGGTCTTTGAGCTACATTTTCAAGGGACAAGTTTTTTATTCCTAGAGCTTTTATACCATTTCTCTTAGAAGTGGTAGATCATTTTTAAGGGGAATTTAACACTTCATATTCATTTTTAAATAGGCTTGAGTCACTTGAATTGTGGATCCGTCACAAAACATTGAGAAGTCTTTTAGGCAAGTGCATTCTTGAGGTATATTTACTGCTTTCTAGGCTAGTTTACAATATAATAGTCAAGAGTGTTTTCCCTCTCCGCGATCACATTTTTGTTATACAAACTATCAAAAACAATCTTTCGTTTCATTCATTCGTTCGCGTCTAAGACCGAAGTGCAGGTCGCCTTTCGTAGAGTTCGAGTCAAACTATGATGGCTTTATTCTGGTTTGTTTGACCGAATAAGTCGGCCATTCGACCCATGATGTCGAGTTCAAACCAATAATTTAGAAATAAACTTAGGGTCTATGTTATTGCATGTTTAGGTGTTAAAAAAGCCAAAACCAATAGAAATGATGTAGAGATCGATAAAGATATGGAGGGCACCTAATACGTTCCCGTCGTTTAACTTAGTCTCCGAACCCATTTCTCTGATTCAATAGATTAGAAGTCCTTTAGACACCTTTGAGTCATTTTTCAGGTTTTTCGTATTTTTTATGTAATTAAAGAAGATGGTGACTCCCTAAATTTAAACCTTTTTCGGAAATTTACAATTTTTTTTCGAGATAGTTTGCCACAATACGCCATTTTAGTTAGCTCTCCGGTGCGAGAAAATGTGCTATATTTTGAAGAGTGTGTGGTTCAAATCTTATATTTCCATAGCTAGCAGCTCCCTCAGCGTCCAAACGACCTTCTTGAAGCTACCCGGGTTGAACTTTGATGGCCTTATTTCCCTTTTGAATATTGCCAATCCTTTATGATTTCACCCCCGTAACTCAAAACTTTCCGTTGCATGGAGTATAGAACAAAGGTTACAACGAATACTGAATTTCGTGCCCGTTTGATGATATTCTTGCATCACGGTGTGTTTAATCGCACGGCTTCGGACCGGAAAGGCCTGGGCTACCATTGTATGTATAGGAGGCGTCAGACCGACAAAAAAGCAAAGTGTGATTTATCGTTGAGTGGTCTGAGTTATACATAAGAGAAACTGGATTCAGCTCCCGCCAATTAAGGGGGGCAAAACCTCTCCTGGGTTGGTGGAAGCCATTACTTTTCCTTGAAGGGATACAAGCTCTCAATGTTGGTGTGTTGATACACGTACTTTAATCTTGACTGTAACTCAACTTTTACGGTATTTTTTTATTACAAAACCCGAGTACCAGAAAAAGGAGAAATAAAAATAAAGCAGACTCGAGTCCGATTGACACCGTCAGATAGAACTCCAAGGCAACCCTAGTTCCACTGATTCACAGCCTTGAAAATACATACATTCCCAGATCCCCAACACCCCAAAATTGACAGGGCTTAAAGTCTTCCACAATGCTGGGCGGCTTATACGGCGACCTGCCACCACCCTCCTCCACCGACGAGGACCGGCCCGTCAACCCCTCCACCAATGTCTGGTCCTCCAGCGTCAAGATGGCCCCGCCCACCCTCCGCAACAAGCCCTCCTTCCCCCCGCCTCAGACCATCCTCAAATCCCATCCAAAACCCAAGAATCCCACTCCCACCCCCACCAAAACCACCACTGTTACCCTCTCCACCGCCACCACCGCCACCACCACCACCACTACCACTGAGGGCTTCAAATCCCCCAGCCCAACCCCGTCGTTTCAGCTCGTGGGTCTGGCCGTCGTCGAGGAGTACGACCCCTCCAGGCCCAACGATTACGAGGAGTATAAGCGAGAGAGGAAGAGGAAGGCGGCCGAGGCTGAATTGAGTAGGGAATTGGAACGGAGGCGTCTGGAGGAGGAGGAAAGAGAGAGGAGGGAGAAAGAGGAGAGGGAGAGGGAGAGGGAGAGAGAGAGGGAGTTGAATGTGAGCGGCGAGGAGGCATGGAAGAGGCGGGCTGCCATGGGTGGCGGGGGCGGGGTGGCAGCGGCGTCCGTGGAGGAGGTGGTAGGAGGGGGTTTTAGTATAGGGAGGTCGGAGACGGCGGGGCTGGGGTTAGGGGTGGGGGGGAACATGACCATGGCACAGCGGATGATGGCTAAGATGGGATGGAAGGAGGGGCAGGGGCTGGGGAGGCAGGAGCAGGGGATCACCACGCCACTCATGGCCAAGAAGACCGACAGGCGGGCCGGGATAATTGTCAACGCAAGTGCCATCACGAGCGAGTCTAAGGAGAAGCAGCAGCCTGCAGAGAAGAAGCAGAAGGGGGCGAACATCAATGGGCCACCCACGCGCGTTGTCTTGCTTCGAAACATGGTATGGATATGCTGATATTCCCTCCTTTCCATTCAATTTTTCACCCTATTGCTTGTTGTGAGTTCCTATGATGAATTTAGTGTGTCTATACGCGGACTTTCTCATTTGTTTTTTTGCCCTATCTTATAATTGCTCTGAGATTAATTTACTGTTTACATGGTACTAAAGTTACCTAAGGATTTCGCAAAATGTTGAAAGGGAAATGTGATGGAACGGAGGGAGTGTTTATTTGTGGATATTATTTTATTTTTATTGGTTTGTTTAATTGTGGAGTACTGTAAAAGTGGAATTTGATGGTTGAGTATGTTGTTGCATCAGTACAATGGTGGTAGTGGTAAAACGATAGCTGATTATGCTTTTAAGTTTAGTGGAAGGTCATCTTATTTTAGAATATTAGATGGAGCGAGAAGACTAAACATAAACTTTCTAAAGCACTGTTGTTGAATCCAGACCCAAACAGGTGAACTGCACCAGAACTTTGGTGATGATGTTTTACTTGAATATATTGACATGCTTTTGTTCTTGGTTCCTAATCCTAACCTTAGTATAGAGGCAAAACGAAGCATAGACAGTGGTGAGCATGAATTCGCACAACGTGGTTATTTTGTTGAACCAGGGGAATATGTAACCTCTTGTGAATAATCAAGTACCCATCCAGCTTTTTCTAATGTATAGGCAGACTCTTTATTTTACTAGCCGTTTTTCCCTAGGTTGGTTTATTGTTTATTCCCTCCCTACCTCCATTTCTTTGTCCTTTATAGCTTAATTAATTTGCGATCACTAGTCCTTTCTGGGTTAACCATTGATTTGCAATTTCTGAGAACGTGTTTCTTTGCTCAAAATATTATGAATGGATATCACTCCATTTCTAATTAGCAATAGTAGTAGACAATTTGCTGTTAATTTCTATAACATTGGGAACTAGAGGATCCTTTTCGGAAATAAAAATGTCTTTCAAGACGGTGATTGACCGGTTATTAGCTGTAGCTGGCAAACCTGGAGAAAGATGGAGGTTTGCATTGGTAGTCAATGTGTTAGACAAGTGGGGTGGACTAAACAAGATCATGCTGGCGACCCCGGTAAAATGGGCAAGGCTTGTGTAGTCAGTTGCTATAGAAGCAGGCTATGGTTTACTAAGAAGCACGGATTCTGGTGCGGGTGCGGATGCGATGCGGGTGCGGATACGTGGATACTTCATTTTTTCAAAAAATAAGATACGGGTGCGGCGGGGATGCGGCAAAAATTTATTAATATATATTATTTATATGTAAGAAAAATAATGCTATTTTAGACAAATAATAAGGTATTTTGTTAATTTTGAGGGCTGCTTTAGAAATATTGAAAGTGCATAATCAATTATGACAAAGTTTGTAGAAGTTCTGTTATATTTTAAAAATTTTGGGGCCATTTTAAAAGATTGTTAACAAAGTGGGGGAGTCAAACATAATAAAGAGAAACTTAAAAAAAAAACCCTAGCCCTGTTTATATATTACATAGCCGTCACAACTCAGATCTGGGCAAGGAGGGGGGCTGTCGCCGGAAGACCCTCGCCGATCGCCAGAAGACCGTCGCCGATCGCCGGAAGACCCTTGCCGCACCGGCGCAGGTTGTTTCTTCTCTTCTCCTCCTCCTCCTTTCTTGTTCTCCTTCTTCTCTTCTCCTCCTTCTCTTTCTTTCTTCTTCTACTCTCTGCCAAAAATCCCTGGGTGCGTATCCGAGCCACACCCAAGATCCAAAAAATAAATTGAAAAAAAAAAGTTTCGGACATGCACCCGTGCGCACCTATGCCGCACCCAGCGCGCACCGCACCCGATGCGCATCCGGTGCCGGTGCTTCCCCAGACTGCCGCACCGGTGCTTCATAGATGGTTTATATTCAATGTGTTAGACAGCTAGATAAATGGGCTATGGTTGATATTCATTTTTGTTGAGATTAGAATTAGCTTTAAAAGTTTGATGTCTTTTTTGAAAGCTGATTTTGCTTTGGGTGCATTATCAAATTGTATATACATGTGATCACCTGCTGTTGTCATATAGTTAAATTTGTTATGCAAATGATCGATAAGGACTCTTAGGGAGTGAAATATGGTAGTATAATGTATGATTCCGCCCAATTTTTGAAACACTAATTTGTATTACTGACATAATGGAAAGAAATTGAATATGAGTATAGATGACTGACATTATCATGTTATCTTCTTGAAGGTTGGCCCTGGTGAGGTAGATGACGATCTAGAAAACGAGGTAGCAATGGAATGTGCCAAGTACGGGACAGTGACGCGGGTCCTAATATTTGAGATAACAGAACCAGACTTCCCAGCTGATGAAGCAGTCAGAATCTTTGTGCAGTTTGAAAGAGGCGCAGAAGCAACTAAAGCACTTGTTGACCTTGAAGGTCGGTTCTTTGGCGGTAGGGTGGTTCGTGCCACTTTCTATGAGGAAGAGAGGTTCAATAAGAACGAGTTGGCTCCAATGCCCGGGGAAATCCCTGGCTTCTCTTGAGAAAGCAGTAGTAGGTTAGTTGTTTTGAGTCGATACATATGATTTGAGAAATGTAAAGTGGTGAGATAAGTTCCTCTGTGATACTCAAAGTTGGCAAGCTTGCAAGCAGGCTTTAGGTACGGCGAGAGTTTGGTTCAAGCTACTTGGCTGCAAATCCACTTTTATTGGTGGAAAAGTTGATGCTATGAACTTCTGGTGGCATTTGGAAATGCCTGATCATTTTGACGTAATATTTTTCCTTTTAGCAACTGCATAGAGTATTTTTTTTTTTAGAGGAGTAGAAATATACCAAGATTAATAGGGAGGGTAACAAAACATGCCGTAAAGGCAAGTAAAAAACGGATTTGGATCCCCTGCCATAGGTAGGGTTACGGCAGTGGTGCTGTAGTGCCTGTTATAGCCGTTGGATCGAGATAAGTGAAGGATAATGGCTGAGATGAAGCCACGTCATCAACTTTGGGGGAAGACAGCATTTACGTCGAGAGACCAGCCTTCTCTCTCCATTAATGACTCTCTCTCTCTCTCCAAACCGATAATTCCAACGCCCACTTACCGGCGACGCAGCTTCATCTCACCGTCCGGCGACGCGACCATCTCGGAATCACCGACGAAAATCAAATCGGTGATTCTCTCTCCAAACTCAGTCGTCTCTCCATCTCGCTTTCCCCGATTCCATCTGCCGCCGACGACAACGACGATTCAACTCACTTCTGGCGACGGAAAGTCCATCACCCATCGGCGATGACGCTCTCTACAATCTCTCTCTCTTCTCTGAAAATCAAAGCCACGAACCATCACCCATCGGCCACGACGCAGCGATTCCGGCGACGCATCTACGTCAATACACTGTTCAACCGGCATCGATAGCTCCAACGTCCGGCCAGCGCTGCCATGGAAGTACACCGTTCACCGGCGACGACACCGGCTGCCTTCCCTACCTTCCGGCGACGAGATCTGTAATCTCTCTCTTTTCCGAAAATCTCTCTTTTTTCTTGGTTCGAATGAAGGGCAGTACGGCGAAACACGGTATATCACTTCGCACACTCATTCGCAAGAGTGCTGATCTTTCAGGTCCTTGTTTGCTAGTATACCATCTATATTTCACAAACTCGTAGTTGCCGGCACTCCTTGATCTTATCCCTAGAAACACCAATTGGAGAGCTGATCCTACTATATTTACTTGTAGATGACAGGAGATATGCAAGGTGCTGTATTTGGCGGGTTGCTGGAGTGTCCCTTGAAACCCACTCCTAAGAGAAAGTATCAGGTAAGTTAATGAGGTGTTGTCATAATGGAATTGGGATCTATTTGGTTCGGCAAATAACATTTCTAAGCGTTAGCAGTTCCTAATTGCTCCTGACAATCAGGCATGCTAATTTTGACTCAATTAAGCTTTGTGTTCCAAATACCATGTTAATCGGGGTTGGTTAAAATGAATCCTTTCTTCCAATAAAGTGTTTCCAAAACGATTCTCTTATATAAATCTAGTAATCAAGCCATATGCCACTAGTTCTATGTATGTTATTCTTTGTGTTCCCCTACTCTTGACTAGTCACAAAAAAGGGCCAAGTTATATTTCCTCATTGGACAATCTGTAGTTTGACATGAACAAACCGTCTCAAGTCTATCATTTCTCCTAAATTGTTGCCTCCTGAACATCATTCTTTGTAAGATCCTGGTAAAAATACTATCACTCTTTGTTCAACCTTTGTGTGGCGCCTATTCGTCCAAGCTTTTGCGTTTTACCCGCACTCTTATGTGTGTGGTTTGTCAGTAGCCTAACGTTCTTAGCCATTTTGATCATAGCTGCCTTCCAGTCGTTGTACTTGGCGTCAACTTGTAGGAGCATAACAGTCATAGGGTAAAAAGACCAAAAGCAAGTCTTCTTAGATATGCAGTAGCAGGGTTTTACCGAATTGGTACATTCAATAATGACTGGTTTGCTTGGAGAAGTGTAATGATGTGGTTATCGTGTGTTCTTCTTAATGTTTGCAGGAAGGATTGGGAAAGCTGGGAAGAGGGAGAAAGCCACAAAAAACAATATATGCGAGGCTGTTGGCAAAGGCTGCTCATGCGCTGGCAGAGGTAGTCAGATAGTCTTAGTCTCTAAGCAGGATAGATTTGTTTCAGTATTTTGGTTGCATCGATATCCCTAAGTTGATTATGGAAAATGCAAGGACAGAACAAGCCCAAGCCGAAGGACCTGTGGATGGAATAGAAGATATATTGAAACCATGCCAAATGTTTCTCACAGGGGACAAATCAAACGTTGAAAATAAGTACTTTGCTATATGATCTAATAGAAGATATATTCGTCTGTACTGTATAGCCACATATCTGTATGCTTGCTATTCGAATGATGCACGCTTTTCCTAAACATATTCCGTGGGAGTGTGGGGGAAGGGAGGAGATGGTGGGAGGGATATCTCAAGCCCGGGCTTCGCTGGGTGGAAAAATATGAGAATGACATAGACTTCTAGGAGCTTACATCTGGTCGAAATTCCTAACTTTTTAAAAAATCAAGCCATGAAGAAGTGGAAAGGGGCCTTCAAACCTCCCCCCCCTAAAGTGTATGAAATGCACTGAGAGGTTGGGGTGGGACGGAAGACTGTGGTGATCTACAAGAGAACATATGAAATGCACGGAAATTGCACTTGATGCAATTCTTTGGCACTTGAGGAAATCGTAAGTCAATGCTAAACCTGGAACCTGTTGAACTGAGGTGTAATATTTAAGAACATGAAATATTAAGAAAAGTCATCGAACATGAAATATGCTGGTGAAGAGTGATCTCCTTCAGTTGCTTGTGGATAGATTAGAACGTCAAATAATTTGCAATTGCTTATTCCAGTTTTAATGAATGACTTAATTGTCCTGTATTTTGACCTTTTGCTTTTAAGTACAATATTTTTTTCCTTTATACCTTGACCATTATACAAATCCTATAGGATGCAGCCTGCAGGTCAAGCTTGTCATTGTTATGTGCCACAGATTGTGAAGGCTAACATTTTTTGGTCACTAACTTGGGTAGTTTTTTGTTCGCCACATTTGTTTGTTAGGAACTGACTTTTTTGGCATTTGTTAATGTCAGCTTCAATTAAAATGGAAGGATATGATTCCTCGAATAGATTTTATTGTTCGGTAGTATCCACACAAACCTGAGAACTAAGGATATATACAAAAGGAATCATCACTGGTGAGAGCTGTGTGTTGTGCTACCAACAACATCTAGCGCCTTTGAATCATCTTTTCTTTCACTGCCTTTACTCAGCTGCTATGTGGAAGAGTGATTGCTCATAATCAACTGTCGTATGCTCCAAGGTCACGAGAGACTGTGAACTGGCTCAAAATTACGGTGGATCAACTTCTAAAGCTAAGGCTTGCACTGAGCTGATTTAGTTGCAGTTTTGCTTGGAGAGATATACAAGAATTTTCTAGCAGAAAGTGAAGACTGTGGATAGTTTTTTGCTGTATAGTTTTGATTATTGGTAGTCTGTCTTACTATTAAGTATTTGTGGATGATGATTGTTTAGAGTTTTATGATTTCTAATAATATATCATGTTTGATTGAAGCTTTTAGCTATCTGTAAGCTATGTCAGGTTCATCTTTACTTGGAATCATTAGTTGATAATATTGAAATTATACTGTTCAAACATTTTTTTCTAATCTTCTACTTACTGCTTACCCCATTTGGAGTGAAATAAGTACTTTGAAAATTATTTGAAACAGTTTTGGTTAGTGTTCTATCAGCTTGTGCTCATCTTGGTGCATTAGATCAAGGGAACATACTCAAATTGATATGTATGCAAAATGTGGGCAAATAGATTGTGCAAAACAGGTTTTTAATGGGACTACTTTGCCTTGGCAAGGGGGTTTGTGGCATAAAGTTGAGCAATCAGCCAGAACTCTCCATAATTAACAGCAAAGGCTGCTAGTGATGTCACCAGTTTTGCTTCCCATTTTTGACTCGAAACCAGGTTAGCAGAAGGTATTAAACCACATAATGCACTCTATTGGTGTTCTAAATGCATGCAGTCATTCTGGCAAAGTTGAAGAGGTCTTTCAATCTTCTATGAAATGGACCTTCAATACGTTCAAGAATCTGTTAGGGTAATGTACTGTTCAAAAATACGTTTAGAAATACTTGAAGATTATATACTATTCAAGAACAAGGCATTTCTCATATTTAGGCATACAATAACTTCGTGACCGTTAACAACAAAATAATTATCCATAGTTTAGGCATGCAAGAGTTTCAAAATAGGAAATGCTACATAGGTCCTATCATGAACAATTTTCATTTGAAAATGTAGCTTCCAAGTGACGTCGAGACTTGACTCGAAAGCACGTTGAAGTCTCCAAATACTCTTTCGCCGTTCGATTGGATACGATTTGAACCTTGCGATAAACTTCAGAGGTGACAATTTCATCTTTTGGGCTTTTGTTTGAATAATCCTTGCGCATGCCAAAACCCATTTTCCCTCCATAGTCCACCTAAAATTTCCGTGCCTCATCCCGGCTATCGAATTCCATACCATTTTTAAGTACCCAATCATCTAATCTGCATTTGGATAGAGGTTCATTACTTCATGCTTCAAGAAGTTTACTACGTAATCATAACAACATACATGCATTTCACTATATTAAACTCCATGAACAATATGCATTTCCAGTGAGTTACTGAAAAAGGGAAACAGACAATTGCCCAAATCTCTGCATTTTCCAGTAAGTTACTGGAAAAAGGAAACAAACAATTAGTGCTCCAATTTTCTAAAATTTAGTGAAACATGGAGACATTATGCTAATTAAATCAGAGAAACTGAACAGTAAACAGGGAGACATAGTGGTATGAAACATGAAGAAATGTGCAGACCATGGTATTAGCAAGTCACAGGTCATATGATTTGGTATTATGCAAGAGAAGTTAATAATGACATACAGTGAGAGGCAAACTTAAAAGAATAATGAGGAGAAAGAAAGCGAGGGTCATAGAGAGGAAACTGGAACTAGTTTTCAACACCAAAATCCAAGGGCAGTGACCCAACACAATGCCTCGCAAACTCCAGGGATTCCATTATCAATCATTCACTTGTAATATAGAAACTACTCCTTGAAAAAAAAAAGTCTCAACTCTACTTCTTGACAGAACACATGAGACTGAAATGTTGCCCTTTGCAATCAGTTCCTCCATCGTAGATACCAAGCAATTCTGTACATTTTCAGAATTGATAACAACATACATTATGGGACCATGGCATGTAGACTGATTGGAGGAGAAGTACTGAACTAGATGCTGAGTGGAAATCCAAGTTTGTCTGTCTGAAAGCAGGCTTTTAGCGGTGAATCGTCTGCATCAAAAGCCGCAAATAGCCCAGTCCGCAACTCTTTCATCGCCGGTGGATGAAGGTCCTTCCACTAACCAAAACTGCTTCCAAGTAAAAATGAAACAACTAATTAGAGGGAACATGAAACAACTAATGATTCCGATAAAAAATTAACTTGGCATAGCTTACGGAATAGCTCAAAGCTTTAATCAAACATGATGTATTATTAGAAATCATAAGCCTTTGTACACTATCATTCATAAATACTAAGTAGTAAGATAGGCTACCAAAAATAAAAACTATACAGCCAAAACTATCCAGAGTCCTCACAAGCTGGAACTGCATTCATACTTGGAAACTCGCATGTCAAAGCTAAGCAGGGATCGTCTCCGTGGAAGAGGCTGGCAATCAATTTCGGGTATAATTTTCTGAGGAGAAATTGCAGGGGAGCAGACGTAGCACTCAAGGTTCCTCCAGCATCTCTCCTCGAGGTCGGCATGGTGTATGTTGTGTAAGCTATGGATGTACTTAGTCTACTGCTTATGTCATATAGAGTTAGTCTTTCAGGAAATATGCATGTAAATTGATTGTGTAGATTAATAGGAAAATAGAGCTTTGAAGTTTATTTAACATTAGCTGAATTGAGAGAAATGAAAAGGAAAATCTCTCCTTTTCTTGTCTGAACATAGATTGATCGGAATATAGTAACTAATGTTTGGGCATTAACTTGCCCAAAATTGAGTTTGGCCCAAATGATTAAACCGTCCAAATTAATCCGTTCGATTTGTTCAACCCTCGGAACTAAACTGTTTAATTATATTTCAGAAGTGGCGTGTACCATATGGGGTGACGAAAGGAAATAAAAGTAGATTCATGGATACTTGACGTGGTGTGTACCATATGGGGTGAAGAACCTTGTTTCAGGGACAAAAAGTGAAAACCAAGAGTAGTGTAGTGGTACAGTAACTGTGCAATTCCAGATTCGAAATTTAAAACTAGCATATATTCCTTGTATTCATATAAAGTGCATAATTGGCGAGGGCCCACAGGAGGAAATATGACAAAATGAGGTACGATGATAAGAAGGATCCAACGAGTTCATGAGATTGATATCAGATAGTCCATGAGGGGTCTATGATACCGTAAAGTTCATAAGGGATCTATCGAGTTCATAATCTCTATTCCATATTATGATATCGTAACGTTCATTTGATGAGACTGACTATTAAAGCTTGTAAAAGACAGAATTAATGGCAAAGAGATCAAAAGGAAAGCCAAATTTAAGGGGATCAAAAGACAATTAACTCAAAAAATATGGATTATCCACCTAATAAGGGATTCTCATGGCAGAAAACACTAAACGAATTGCACTAATCTTAATGTAAATAAGATATAGCTTACCAAGCAACTCTGGCCGGTGAACGGTGTGCTTCCATGGCAGTGCTGGCCGAAAGTTGGAGCTATCGACGCTGGTTGAACGGTGTATTGACGCCGCTATGTCGCCGCCATAAGGGTTCAACAGATCTGCAGATGCATCGCCGGAATTGCTTCGTCGTGGCCGATGGGTGATGGTTCGTGGCTTCGATTTTCAGAGAAGAGAGAGAGATTGTAGAGAGCATCGTCGCCGATGGGTGATGGACGTGCCGTCGCCAGAAGTGAGTTGAATCGTCGTCGTCGTCGGTGGCAGATGGAATTGGGAAAAGCGAGATGGAAAGACGACTGAGTTTGGAGAGAGAATCACCGATTCAGGCAGCTGCGACTTTCATTTGTGATTTCGAGATGGTTGCATTGCCGGACAGTGAGATGAAGCTGTGTCGCCGGACGGTGAGATGAAGTCGCATCGCTAGTAAGTGGGGCGTTGGAATTATCGTAGGTTTGGAGAGAGAGAGAGAGAGTCATTAATGGAGAGAGAGAAGGCTGGTCTCCCGACGTAAATGCTGTCTTCCCCCAAAGTTGATGACGTGGCCTCATCTCAACCGTTACCCTCCACTTATCTCGATCCAATGGCTATAACAGGCGCTACAGCACCCCTGCCGTAACCCTACCTACGGCAGGGGATCCGGATCCGTAAAAAACATACAGATGATATTCCCATCCGACAGGCAGTGCAGTAAAATAAACCAAACAACAATAGTAACTAACCTATTTTTTTTATTTTTTTATGATGCATAAAACAGCTAAAGACAAAAAATAAAATTAACTACAAAAATTAGAACCGGATAAACACTAACATAACCAAACTAGCTAAAGCAGGATAATTATAAACTACAACTAAGATAAAAGCCTAAAAAACAAGCCAATCAAACAACGCCACCAGCTCTCCAACCCAGCTACTAGACACTTGTCATCGCATCGCCACGCTGCCTCAAATCTTGCACTTCACATTGGCACCGAAAACATCGCGCTTCACCGGCCATCCCACCAGGAGCCCCATAGGGCAGATCACCAATGCGATTTACGCCATTGCAGATCAACGCCATCAGACGCACCATCTCAGATCCATGCCGGACAAGACCTATCACCGACTGCCCAACCCATCACCGACTGACCAACCACCATCAGAAGCAACCCTACTGATGACCCTGCGCACAGCGAACCACCACTGACTAAAACCTTTACTGCCCTTTCCTCAAACAAAAACAGCCTAAACCAACAAAACAAACAATAGGGCCAAAATCTATTGAATCAATCACCACCACAAAACCTTTCTAGATTAAGGGGGAATGTGGGTCAACTGGGGGGGGGGGAGAATAAACCCTAGATGAGAAGAACTTTGATCTAGACTCTCCAAACCCTCTCCAACCCACGGTCGCACATCACTCAATCAACCCCTATGGTGAAATAAAACCCCCTACTGTGATCTAACCCCTCGAGGACTCCGACAAACATCCCACAACAAAACACCAACCATCACCGACCCTAGAAAACACAACACCACTAGGAATCGATTACAGATGTCGAGACATCAACTGATGTCCACCTTACCAAACCCACCTAGCACCTACACAAACAAACCCTAAATCAAACAGATGAAGCCTAGTCTACCACGTCACCACCCACCGGGAAAACCGGCTGTGGTGACGGAAACGGAATTTGAGAGAGGGATGGGATAGGCAGAGAATCGCTTTGATATCTTTTTTTGCCTCACACGGAGGCGTTGTTACATAAAATTGTTTTAGCGACTGCATAGATAAATGGATCTGAAATGAAGGAATTTTGAAGAAACAAAAAAGAATGTACATGAGTTGCACAATAAAATAGTGGGTGCTCAGGTTATTTGTTTGAGGAAATTTGATAACCTAGTATCATTTCACATAAAACGAGGCTGATTTGATCTTGATCCAATCCGGATGGTGAAATGTGAGATATTTTGATTGGAGGATGAGGTTAATTTGATTTTTATTTAATCTAGATGGCCAAACTTTATTTAACCTGGATTTAATCAGGCTGTAAGATGTTTGATAACATACAAAACTAATTAAATCTGCTTTTAGAAGCTAAAAATTAATTGAAGTACTCTCTCCATACCAAAAAAGTTAGATTACTATATCCTTTTTGAATTGTTCCAAAAAACTTTAATCACTTTTTAAATTAGAAAGGTTCCGTAGGTATTTTTTCATATTTAATCTTTTTATATTTTTATTGTTCCACGCCAACTCATTTTCTTTCTCCTCGTCCAATTTATACCTATCCCGCTCTTTTCCTCTCTCTTGAGTAGAATGAAAAATTCATAAAATATGACTCATATCTTAAATAAGTGTTCAAGTCAAACATGATCAAATAATTTAATACGAAAGGAGTAATTATTAAGCCTGAAACACCAATAATAATGACAACTTTAATAAGCGGTAAACAATTAGAAAGCGAAACCTAAACATCATAAAAAACTACCTAAACAATATACTATCAATGATTGCTCTATTTTGACTTGCATGCATATTAACTATTAAGGATATAAGTCATTTTCTATTTTACTGTGTGTGTGTGTGAGAGAGAGAGAGAGAGAGAGAGAGAGAGAGGGGGGGGGGACGGAGTGAGTCTAAAAAGAGACAATGGATTGGTGATTGATTAAATGTGGAGAGAAAAATAGAATAAAAAAGATAAATATAAAAAAATATTTATAGAATTTTTTTTAATTTGAGGAGTGATTAATATTTTTTAGATAGCTCAAAAAAGAAATATGATCAATTTTTTAAAACAAAGGGAGTCCTAATCAACGAGGCCCACTAAAAAATTGCTTAAGACAATTACAATTGGAGAAATGCATTAATTAAAGCACTAACTAAACACGCATAAATATCATAATTTAATAAAGGGTCCAAGTTGGGTTAAACTTTATGGGAGAGCTCAAAACAAAAAAGATAATATTTGGTACAAAATCAGAGACGAACTTGTCTTTACTATATTTACACTGGTATTGTTTAATGACTGATATTGATGCGCGCATGAAATAATGACGAAAGAAGCTGATTTTCAAGGAATTCAATTCATGCAAGATTTTACTTTTCAAGAAAATATGATACAATCATAAGATTTTTTTTAAGGAAATACTACAATTGTTCCCTACTTTCGTTCCCTTCAACTTTTTTGTTAGAATACAAATTGAACACGTAATCGTCGCCAAACAATGCACAAATTTTTTTTTTCTCTAACTTAATTCGTCAAAGAGTACTTATTTCATCTGCATTTAGTTCAAGTCCTTGAACTCAATTTAGATTTTGAAAAAAAAAGTCAAGAAGTGATAATTTTTGGAAGGAAGTAGTGGTCAATTTTCCTGTATTAAAGAATTATAAAATGTTTGAGACTCGAGTTTGCTAGTTTGGACACACATCAACCAAAACTTGATAAAAATTACTCCCACCATCTCAAAAAAATTGTTCCATTTGATTTGGCACGTATATTAATATATAAGTCACATATTGTGTGTCTTTCGTTTTATCCCTAGAAAAGAGAGACAGTAGGAAGGAGGAAGGAGGAAGGGGAAAGTGTGCTAGAAAAGAGAGAAAATAGATTAGTGGAAGACTTAGAAATGAGGAAGAAAGTGTGCCAGAAGATAGAAAGTGGGTTGCCAGGAGACTAGATGTGGAGAATAAATAGAATAAAAAAGTAAAAGGTACTTAAAGACAAACAATAACTGCATGATCTTTTTTAATTTAAAAAGTGATTAATTTTTTGAAATAGCTCAAAAGTAAACTATTTTGGAACGTAAGGAGTAATTTCTAGTGCTGGGTTGGGCCTACTAAGTTAGCCCAGTTCGGACGCATAAACCAAAACTTCTTCTTAAGCTCAAAGCCCGGCTAAAACCTAGTTGGCGAGGTCGGCCCAGCCGCTTCCCCTGATTACGCCCATCTTTCTTCCTCTCCCAGACAAACAAAACCCTAGCCTTAAACCCTAACTCACCACCTCTACTGTGCGTGTTTCTGTTTGAAATTACGTACCAGCAAGCAACTGCTCTCGAGTTACACTCAATTCATCATGAAGGGCAAAAACCACAACAAAGCCAAACCCCCACCTCAAAGGGGAGCCAAAAAGGGCGCCAAGAAACGCCTCCAGGACCCCTTCTTTGAGACCGAGCCGAAACGGCGCCGTAACTTTGAAGAGGAGGAGATTCTGAGCAGTGGCGAGGATTCAGACGATGATTCCGGCCGCAACGACGCCGGAGAGGCGGCGGAGGCGGAGGGGGAGGAAGGAGAGACGGCGGCGGAGAAGCGGAAGCGAGTGGCAGAGGAGTATTTGGACAAGATACGTGCGATGGCGAAGAGAGAAGAAGAAGAAGAGGAAGAAGATGATGAGGGTTTGAGCGGGGATGAGCGGCGTGTGAGGGAAGGGGAGAGGGACTCGCGTGTGGCGAGCATCTTGCAGCAGGAACAGCTGGAGGACAGCGGGCGCGTGCGCAGACTGCTCGCTTCGAGGTATCAAAGTGGTTTTGTTTGCTGAATGAGCTTCATTATTGTATCGCTCTTTGGTAGTTATGGTTTTTGGATTCGGTTACATTGTCTCGGCATTTTTTTTCAGTTTTGAGTTCGGAATTTAGTTAGTTTAAGAAAAAAGATTGGAATGACAAAATGCTATAATATTAATAAAAATGAAGTGGAAAGAAGCACGTGTTATTGCTAAACTGCTCACTTGAGCTGAGCCAAAAAATTACTCTTGCCAACCTTGTGATAATTGATGTTCTTACAACCTTTTAATGTTCACATGAAGGTATAATTGATTGCGTTTTTATTTCTTTTTCCTCTTCTATGCCGTGATGTGAAGCAAACATTGTGCCATTTTCTGCTTAATGGAAAACTCTCTGTATCTTAGTTGCACAAAGCGAAAGCGGGGGCGGGGGCGGGGGCGGGAACGGGGCGGGGGAGCGTAAGCGCCAAGAAGAATCTGAGTTTGGGAGCTGCTTGGATAAATAAATGCGTAAAGAGTATTATCATTTGTTTAGTATAGTTTACGTAGCCAAAAACAACAGACAAGGAGGCTTTAAGGACTTGAAGAAGGAGAGAAATAAGGATTTAAGTTGAAAAGGGCTTGATTTTCAGGTATTCTCTCACTTGTTCCATGCATCTCTATCCAGCTAAGGGGATCGAGTTCCCATATTAGCTTGGGACGAGATCCCAAGGAGCTCCTAACTTGAGATCGCAAAAGTGAGTTTCCGAGATAGAAACGTCTCCTTATTAAGAGTTTCCTGCAACTAAGCTCTGTATTTACGTTTGTAAAGACCTAATGAGTTGTATGTATGTAAAGTTAATTTTTTGGTTTTTCTTTTAGCGGAAAAGTTGTTTATGACTATGTTATTCACCTACCTTCACAAAATTTTCCTGCTCCGCTGCTGACCTTATCATTTATGATGCCTCTCGCCCTCTCACAACCCCACTCCTAGTCCGAGAAGAGGGAAAAAAAAAAACCTGGAAATAGGAGGAAAGAAAACAAAAGGTATGAAGAACAATGAGAGGAATCAAGTGTCACTAGTCATTATTGGTTGGCAGTTTCTGATGAGATATTTGATCTACTATCACTTTTGACTATCTGGTGGTGGACGCTACTCTGTGGTTTGAAGTTTTGAGGATTTTTATTGCAGACTTCAAATAAAGAGCAGTGAATAGCATATTACTGGCTTTTGAAATACCCGTTTCTATCATGACGAAAATTGCTGGCACATAATCTTGAACTTATCTGGTTGTAAAATTTTTTTCTATGCTTATCATTTTCGCTGTACCTAGGGTGCAAAAGCCAGAAACAGCTGGTGGATTTCAGCTTTTAGTGAAAAACCGGCAATCTGTTACTGCTGTAGTTTTATCTGAAGATGACTTAAGGGGATTTTCAGCTTCCAAGAATGGTTCGATTGTTAGTTGGGATGTAGATAGCTGGAAAACTGAAAAATATACATGGCCCAGTGAAGAAGTGCTAAAATCTCACGGTGCAAAAGATCCTCAAGGTCGAGCTACAAAACACAGTCAACATGTGTCGGCATTGGCTGTTAGCTCTGACGGTCGCTATCTGGCAAGTGGCGGGTTTGATCGCCATATCCATCTATGGGATACCCGCATACGAGAGCATATTCAGGTAATTCTGGTTAAACTTGTGATGTGGAGTGAAAACCATAGATAAAGAAATTTGTCAGGTCGCAAGATTCTTTGAATTGATAGATTTTGTATTTACCATGTTGCATCAGTGTTTAAGGTGTATCGTCTAAATCTCTTGAGAAATTTGTTCTATATATGTATCCTTATGTGTTGTTTCTCATGAGAATAAATGCTTAATCATGAGTTTCTTGATGGATTAGCTATCTGAAGCTTGATTTTTGAGAAATTCTACTGTGTCATGGGACTTTGGAATTTGGTTGCTTGCACTTATTCTAAGTTGCGAGCAATATGATGATTTACAGGCTTTTCCAGGCCATAAAGGACCAGTTTCGTGTTTGGCCTTTAGGCAGGGGACTTCGGAACTATTTTCTGGTTCATTTGATCGAACCATCAAGATATGGAATGCAGAAGATAGATCATACATTACCACATTGTTTGGCCACCAAAGTGAAGTTCTAACAATTGATTGCCTGAGAAAAGAGCGGGTCTTGACTGTTGGACGTGATCGAACTATGCACTTGTGGAAGGTAAGTTTGTTTTTCCAGAATGTCTCTCTTCCTTTTAAGTGCTCAAATAAATTCACTAAATCAATTTTCACGCTGCTGTTATTGCTCTCAAGAGAAGAGGTCGATATGTGTGCATGGTTATTGTCTATGTTACATGGACCCTTCACTTTGGGGTGAAGGGGCGGTGTTGACACGACTCGACGCCGACACGGGTACGGGATCCGTGTCGGATCCGTCATCTGCCGGACAGATACGCCACGTCGACATTCCGGCCACAGAGCGACGGTAAGGATCGAAGGAAGAAGAAGCATTGAAGGTTTGTAAGAGAGAGAAGAAGAAGATCTCTGATGCTTTGTAGAGAGAGAAGATTAGAAGATATGGCCATCGACCTCTGAGAAAGAAGAGAAGAGGAAAGAAAAGAAAAGAAGAAGAAAGAGAGAGAGAGAGAGAGAGAGAGTACCTTCTGCTCGTGGGTCTCCGCTGCTTTTTGACAGCACAACCTTGCTTTTTGACAGCCTTTCTTTTTGACAGCCTTGCTTTTGCCTTTCTTTTTCCTTTTCTTTTTTTTCCCAACTTTTTGGCATTGACTTATAAGAAAGGTACAAAAAATATCTAAATCACCAAAAATGAAAGAACCTATTTATTCTAGGCAGTAATTATATATAATTTAGTGAAAGTTATATATACCCACCCGTAAATAAAAAATATTTAACACTCAATCTCATTTAAAGTATTTTATGTATCTTAAAATTTTTAGCCGTGTCCCCGTACCCGTGTCCAACTTTTGGACGGTGTCCACGTATCCTAGAATTTCGAATATAGGTGAGTCCGACACTCGGTCACGTATCCAATCCGGACACCGACTCCGAATCCATGTAACATAGGTTATTGTGTGGATTCTGGATATTTAGTCTGTTTTGTGCTTCCTTTGTAGTCGCTAGCTTCCTTTCTCTGTTAAGGTTATCTTAAAAAATAACTGATTCCATTCCCTTTCTTTGATAATTGTCTCGTTGAAGTGCCTAAACATCAATTTGGGAAGAAATTCTGGATATGAGTGTTATAAAAGGACTTTACGCAAGTCTGGAAGGTGTAAACTGGATGACTTGCTTTATTTATTTATTTTTGGGGTTGTTTGGTTGGGGGGGGGGGGGGGGGTGTCTATTATTAATCGTTATGCCAAAAGCGCCGAAGAGTAGAATTTGAGTACATTAGAGGTAAAAAAAAAAAAAAAGGCCCTGGTGGTTTTAACAAGTGATAGATATATTGTTGGGGGAAACCTTTTACAGGATTACAAAACTGCTATATGGTTGTGGTCTTTTTTTGGGTGAGTTGGGTTTTGAACAATGTGGACTTTTTAGTTCCACCCTTTGTTTGGAAATCCAGGTTTCGGAGTTGGAGAACATCCTATTTGCCATGAGCAAGTCTAGTAGCTGAGGGCAATAAATATCAACTTGTTAGATTTTCTTTTCCCTTGTTAATCTTAGTTTAATAAATACCTTTTGGAGCGAAGCAGGGGACTTTGAAGGCATTGGGGGTCGATTTGGAACTTAAGGAGAGTTATCAAAACATCTCTCTCTCTCTCTCTCTCTCTCTCTCTCGCTCCCTCTCTCCCCA
This sequence comes from Escallonia herrerae, assembly GCA_033070095.1. NCBI lineage: Eukaryota > Viridiplantae > Streptophyta > Magnoliopsida > Escalloniales > Escalloniaceae > Escallonia > Escallonia herrerae. The sequence continues at coordinate 63,646 of JAVXUP010002917.1, forward strand.
CCTCTCCCCACCCCCCTTCTCCCTACCCCTCTCTTCTCCATTTGGTCTCGAGGCCATACAAACCTTTTTAGATGGATTCTTCGATCGAATTTGGCTGATTGCGGGGATTTGGTAGATGTATAGGTTTGGCCCAATATGTATCTTTTTGTTACATTTGTAGCCTTTTTGGGATGTTTTTGTTTCTGGTGTGTACTTCTTATTGAAGACATTTTTTCTTTTCCCGACTTCAAACCCCCCAGCCGCCCGCCACAAGGCTAGTACTTGTAATTGCGTATTCATGTAAAACCATATAAGGGTGTGGAGGCAGCTTCTTAATTGCATGTCTTGGCCCCACCATTTTTCAGCAACTCACACCACCCTAACCTACTTTCTCGCTATACCAGTTCGAATGGAAGGGTGGCACACAAAGTATCTTAGGATTTTTCTTCCATACTCCAAAGCTGAGAATAAGCCACAAAATGAGGAGGAATAGGCTGGGGGTGGGAGTAGGTGACCTATTTATGTACAAGTTACATGATCACTCGCTGTTTTGCATGATTAGCCGTGGATGTCAATTAATATTGTAAAAGATTAGCCTCTCCCTTTATATGGTCTCACCAGGTTAATAAATCTAGTAATAATTGGACAACATCTCAAGAACTTTTGGTGCACCCATGGATTTTGGTTTTGTTTATGCTGGCTATTTTTTACTGGCCTGCTCTAGCCTTTTCTTTACAGATGCTAATGATAGTGTATTTATATGGGAAATCTGTTCTAAAAATTGTATCACCTATTGACATTCTCTTTCCTAAATGACTGATAGGTACCAGAGGAGTCACAATTAGTATTTCGCGCACCAAATTCATCTCTGGAATGTTGCTGTTTTATCAGTAATGATGAATTTTTGTCAGGCTCGGATGATGGAAGTATAGAGCAATGGAGCGTATTGCGGAAGAAGCCTGCCCACATTGTTAAAAATGCACATGCATTGTTGACTCCTCAAAAGTCGGAAAGAAGAGAGAAGCTAGGGTTATCAAACGGACATATAGGTAAGCACTAGCCTATGCTGTTGATGTTATCTGAGATGTTCGCTTTTCTCTTGGGAAAGAAAAGGTTTTGTATATAGGAGACTCGGCTGCTATTACATGTTGTCTTGTGTGAGTATGCATAGCAAGTTTCGTGTAGTTTGCACCTTTTCTAATATGGTTGTCCCAAGTTTATGACATGCTTTTTCTAGATTCTCTCCCTGCAGACAATGGTGTCCTCAATTCTGAAGATCTGAGCTCATCTGCGCATTCTTGGGTTGGCTCAGTTGCTGTATGTAGAAGCAGTGATCTTGCGGCGTCAGGAGCTGGTAATGGTTCCGTTCGTCTCTGGGAAATCAAAAGCGACTCCAAGGGCATTCAGCCGTTGTTTGAACTCCCATTGGTAAGTTCATATTCTTTGGAAACCTGTTGAGCTGCTCCCTCTTGGTCTTTGATCAGAGACTTTTTGGTGTAACTTTTGAAGAAAACTATCTGACGACCCTAGATAGGACTAAGGTCATTTATGAGTAATTTGACAAGCTTCAGAGAACCTAGCTTGAAAATTGAACATGGTGTCCCTTGCATTTATTTTATCTGTGAGAAATAGGGTTTTGGTTCTTTGTTCATCAAACTTACTTGTATTAGAACCCCCCGTATACGTGTACTTTTAGAGGTCTTAAGTTAGACTCGACAAATTTGTGAGATCCTAATCTTACTCCACAAACTAGTTTCATTAGGTGTGTGTTTTTCCTTCTTCTTGCAGTAGATGCTGTGTTGACAATATTGTTTACTGGAATCTCATTTTGTTGCTTACTGCGTACTTCTTGTAAAACAGGTTGGGTTTGTTAATTCAATGGCATTTGCAAAGTCAGGGAAGTTCCTGGTAGCTGGAGTTGGGCAGGTGAGTTATTCTAACAATCCCTTTTGTTGATTCCTTTAGCTTTCGATGGAGTAGATTTGTCTCTCTTCATTTTTCGCATTTTAGCGTGCATAAATATGTGGAAAAGTTGAGTTGGATGGAAGTTTGAACTTGAATTTAGACTTGCATGGAAGATGGACTTTTTGGTTAATAAGATCTGCAGTTTTTGGTTATCCAATACAAATTCCTAGAGAGATCCGGATTTTGCCTCCCGAATGGAAATAGGATATCGACTGACTTGCGGTAGCATAAAAGTTTTCTGCAGACACCTTTTCCTGCAGATCCTTACATGAAAATATTTATTTATAGATCTTGATCCATAAAAATTCCTTCAATTTCTATTTTTACTCTCTAGCTGATTTCGTATGGTTGGAAACTATATAATCCGTTTTCGTGCATTAAAAACGTGGCTGGGATCTGAATTTGGATAAAACAATCTGCCTGTAAAAGTATAGCTATGGTATGTTTGGAATTTGCAGTAATGTAATTGAGGTTTTTTACTGTGTTAACATCTTGTGCCTTGCTTTGGTAAGGCTTGCGCCTACGCCTTATGCGTTGCGCCGGACCAGGAGCCCTTTGTGCCTTCGGCAAGCCTGCACATATAACAACTGTGCATTTAACTTGGGTTTGATGGAGATGCATGCTGAGATACGCACTGCACTACCTTCAGAATAGGAATTGCATAGGACATTAGGAGCAGAATTATATTCATTGTATTGTTTTGCCTATAGTTCGCAAGTATATGTTGCTTGATGCTGCTGCAGTCCAATATTAACGGAATATGCCTTCAACACAGGAACCCCGATTAGGAAGGTGGGGCCGCCTTGCTACTGCTCAGAATGGAGTTTATGTGCATTCTTTTCAACTCTCATAAGATAGCTAGGTAAATCTAAATCTGGAAGGGATATTCCCTGCAGTTTTGGTTTCGTTGAGAAATGTATGAATGACTACAAGCTGTGTTTTGCAAATTATAAGTATAGTGCGTCCCTCCTAATAAATTTTGTTAGTATAATGCTTTTTTTGTCCCTAGAAGAGGAGAGCTTCTTATTTATGGTAATATTGCGGCTGTGATTTTCCCCTGCAGTTACTGAGAATTGCTGACCATTGCTTTACAATTACAAAGATGCATGTCAATCGTTTTAGAGCATTTCCTGATTTTGGGTAGCTTGTGGATGGTGTTTTACACACGAGATTTTCAGCTCCGGATTTGGGATATCTCCCTTGTGGAGTATTTTGACCATCAGTGGACGTTTCGATCGAGAAGAGATTGGTATTAACTGGAGTTCTTGGAGTCCCTATCGAGATTGCCCGATGGTATCGTTGTCAGCTAATAACATCGCCGCTGCTGACCACCGGTGTGAACGGTTTTAGCTTTTTATTTTTTGTTTGAACAGTAAGGGATATCCTCGACCGCGTCAACAGAGACTGAGTTTCCTAGCTCACATGAATTTTAAGGACTGCACTGACAGAATTACTAGGAGTAATGACTCTGGGAAGAAGGGAAGAAAATACGAAAGGAACTCTTGTACGCCACCCAACAAAACATGCTTAATCTAGAAACACGAAGGCCGAAGAAACAGAAGAACATACAAGCCACACAGTACACTAGAGGCCAAAGTGAATTTGCAGGAGCAGGAAGGATTTACATGTACCACCAGAGGCGACAGAAAAGGAACTGAGTGGACATCAAGCATATCCTCAGTCACACACAAAAGTAACTGTGCAACAACTGTAGAAGGGCCAAAAAAGCCTTGACCAGCAGAAATGCACAAAGACCAGCCTCGCAAACATCACCCAACTTCTCAGCAGCCTCCACCCCACCATTTAACACCAAACGATCGCCATCTAAGGGTAACGCAGTGACCCAACTAACTTGTTCTACAGCTTCAACAGGGTAGACTACATGATGGAGGAAGAGTACTTGTGTCGAACAGAGTACATGATAAGGTAACTTAGACAACCCTAAAACGGTACCACCACAAGACATGCAATGAACCAGAAACACCAAACGAAGCTAGGGAAACCTGAGTAGGAGGGGTTAGGTGACGCATTCCTCTGTTGAGAGTGGAAGCGCAAGTTTTTTTTTTTTTTTTAAAGAGCTAATTATGAATATCAATCCGATTACTTGAGTGTGATTATTTCAATCCTATTTTTCGGTCCTTGCAGTTATCTGAAATTCTTCGCGCACATATATTGCGCGAGTCTAAGGTTTCTTCAGGTTGATTATGCCAGATTATGTTGGACGAGATATTAGTCACTACCGAGTCTCCTCATCGCTGAAAAGGGTAAATGATGCGTACAAGAGGGTGACATTGTGGTTCAATGTGCTGTCCGTGCACCGCGAGGCTTTTGCATGCCCATCAAATCAGTGCCTCTGGTTGTGGTTCAAGGTTTTAGACGACATCTCCAAGAGCAAGACCTTGAGCCTGAGTCCATGCACTCATTCATTCACTCGAGTTTTGGAGGGAGAAGGGTTTCCGGAGCAAGGTGATGATTGCCTACGGTGCAAAAAGAGCAAGCGGGGGACTCCTTCGGTTCACCCCTATTATTGAGCAATGTGCTGGAGCAGTTTATTGATTCTTCTCTGTCCTGTTTAATATCTACTGGATTACGCCGAACATGGTCAAAGGATGTGTTGACGAGGGGGATGGTTGACGGTGCCTTGTGAGCTGACGATAGGGATGGCAGTCACATTATCGGTGGTTGTTGCCTGTGGTTTCTTCCCTTACCTGATCTCCCTCCCAATGTAGACTAATTTAATTAGACGGAGCAGTCTATAACCGGCCAGTCATACAGCAAATGTAGTGTTGTGTCTTGTTTTAGTTTTGAGAATCTGCATTTTTTTTTGTTTTGAAAATGATCAGAAATATATATCATTAGAAAAAATAAACGAGGCTAACATCCCTAGCCTCTAGAAATACATATTCGTACAAAGCCAATAACATTCGATAAGTAGCACCAAAAATCACAAAGTTAAAGCAGACAAAAGATAAAGAACTACTACTAATATGTTTGTTTGTTTGTTTTTTTTAATTATTATTATTATTATTATTTTGGGAAGATACAATAAACAAACAAAACCTATAAACAAATAGACAAACATAATAGATACAAACCTGTCAAAATACACCATCTGTCTGTCCACCACAACCTACAGTCCAGACTGCACCGCTCCCTTTATTGTTGTGCTTTTTTCCCCGACGTTGGGACCACCACCTTTTCCGACCAACTCATTGCTGCCAAAGTCCTAAGGGCACAAAAGACAAACACCAACAGGAACCACCACCTTTTTCGGCCAACATAACCCATCAGGCTAACGTCACTCACGATCAAAGCATCGGTGACTAAAACACACCAATATTCCAGAACTTAACAGACTCACAAAACAAACATTGCCGACCAAACCGCCATCATCCAGCAGCTGCCAAGCTTACCTTAACGCAACAACCTACAAGCAGAACACAAAATCTGCTCTACCAGCAATTGCAGAACACCAACCTTTCTTGATCAAGGGGGGAGGGGGAGAAAAAACCCTAGAAGAGAAACCTAGATCTAAACTCACCAGTCCATCTCCAACCCAAGACTGTCCAAAACAAATCATGACGGCAAAACCCAAAGACCTCGACGGCAAAATCAAACACACGAAGCCACCACAACCCGATCGTAACACCCGAGCAGCCCATCCATCGAAATCACAATTCACAGGACCTGACAGCTTACCCACCAACCGTCGCCAACCCATCGCCCTTACCGAAGAAGATAGAGAACCATACTACCTAATCGAAGAGCTTCGACATGACGACTACGCCGTCTAGCTCACCCATGCCTCCAAGATCCCACACAAGACCCTAACAAATCGTTACCTAAACTACCACATCACCACCAGCCTAGAAAACTGGCAGTGGCGACGAAAACAGAGGTGAGAGGAAGGTTTTGGGGAGATGAGAAGCTTCGTGGAAATTGCCTCTCTCAGAGGCTTCATCCCCAATCTACTCAGGCAATGGGAAACCTACCCCCTGTGGGTTTCTTTTCTTCGATCCCTTACTTAGATCGGCATTTATTTGTAGTTCAGGTGTATCTGTTTCCCTGCCTTTTACAGTAGCGAAGGTACAAAAAGTTGTATTTCATATTGGTAGACTCAAGGCACTGGGACCAGATGGTATCCCGACTATAGTCTACCATCAATGGTGGGATGTTTTAGGTCGGGACATTACTGCTACGATTTTGTCATTCCTTAATTCGGGATACCTCTTTTGCGCTGTTAATCTTACTTACATTATATATTAATTGCTAAGAAGCAACACCCGCATGAAACTAGTGATTAATGTCCTGTATAAAATAATTTCTAAGATCTTAGTTAATCGGCTTTCACCAATTCTCCCCTCCCTCATTTCACCGGAACAAAGTGGGTTTGTTGTGGGCTGATTAATCATATAGGCGTGGAAAAGTAGTATGGACATGAAAAAGTAGCACGGGTTAGGAAAAGAAACTAAAGGGAAAATGGAACCTTTTTATTTAAAGCAGGCAAAGCAATGTAAACTATAGAACTCACAGGCTAATTGGGCAATAATGGCTTCCTATTGAGCGATCAGATTTGCATCCACCCTTTCGTAGACCTTGTCTCCCTACTGATATTCAAGTTCGTCACCAATGTCCAAACTTACGGCAACCACCTGCTTGACATTATTGTCATGCATACGAAGTTCATTTTTAGTGAGATCCACGTACATGGCACGACCCAGTGAAGGTCTTCTGGTTGTCTTAATGGTAAAATCAAAAGTTTAACAACATATGAAGTTCATCTTTATACAAACAAAATTCTGCTAAGTGCGAAATCAAGGAAGTTTTTCTCTCAGAGAGGCGATTAAGATGACAACCTCTCCCTGCCAAATCCCCCCGCGCTCTCTCTCTCTCTCTCTCTCTCTCTCTCACTCATCCATCTCCATTGTCACGGTGGTTTTCCCGGTACGTGGTGAGATGGTAGCTTTGATTGTAGCTAAGGTGTTCGTTTTGTGTTGTTTTGAGGATCTGGTGCCTCCGGCGATCTAAACAATGTTGTCGTTAGCGATGGTCGCGCTCGGGCAGTGATTGTCTCCCATGTTTTTTGGCACCGGTGATGGGTTGGAGTTGGATCTGGATTTAGATGTTGAGGTCCCTGGGTGCTCTATGGGTGGGTTATGGTGACTGAAGAAGTGAGGGTTTATAGCCATTGGGTTTGTCATTAGCTTTGGAGGTGTTGGTCGTTCAATGTGGGTTTTGGGTGCAGAGTTTCTTGGTTTTGAGTTAGTTTGGAGAGTCTAGACTAGGGTTTTTTCTTCTAAGGTTTTTTTTCTCCCCCTCCCCCTTAGTCGATCCCCCATCCCCTTGCACTAGAAAGTTTTGTTGGTTGTAATTGGAGGTGGAGTTGTGTATATACCTTGGTAGTTTGTTTTAGGTTTTTTTGGGTGACGTTGAGATGGTTGCGGTAGTCGTTGGTGGACGAAGGTGGTCCATCGAGCTGTTGGGCTACCGTGAAGTCGAGGATTTTAGCGAGGCTCTAGTCAGATTCCAGGTTTCCAGCTAGTCACTTCAGTTTGGGAATAAGTGGTTGATGTTTGAGGTACATCAAGGCTCGGTAGAAGCGAGATGGTCAGAGAAGGTGGGAATTCCAGCGTCAGCATAGGTGCACGAGGATCGAGGCAATGATGCAGCGTTGGGACAAGTTTCTGGTTCCCGAGGTGGTGGTTGACATAGTAGTCTGATGTTTTGTGTGTTTTTTATTGGCTATTTCATTTTGGTATTATATTGTTTAGTTGGTAGGTTTATCTCGGGTTTATCTAGCTGGCTGGTATCTTTTCTTTAGGTCCTAATTTGTTGTTGTTTCTTTTACCGAAAAGGGGGAAAAAAAAAAAAGAAAGGACTTTATTTCTTTAGGACTTTTTTTTTGGTTCCGTATTTTTTTTTGTTTGTTTCACTTCTGTTGTCCTTTTATCTTTTTCTTTTATTTAGTTGTACCGATCTGTAACGCCCCCGAAAATTTGGAGCTCCGCCGCCCCAAACTCCCAGGTCTTTAACTCACGGGATCACATCAACCTGTCAAATCTATTCACCAACACATACTTCAAAACATTTAATCCGATGTCATCTTAAAATTTTCAAATAGAAGCTTGCAAGACTGCTTAAACTTGAGCAGTTAAAACCTAAGTGTTAACCCTATGGTTATTTAACCTAGGTTTATATTTGATTTTGATGATAACTAACAATAATGATTATGTTGTCTAACATGCATTGAGTTAATGAAGCAATAGGTACAATCTCATACTCATGCAAATTGACAATTAGGCGAGCAAATTGATCAAAGACGTTCAACGAACGCATCAAAGTTGGAATTCTTCAGTTGAAGTTTATAATGTCTTTATTCCTTTCTTTGTAACTAGATATAGAGAGCTGATAGTATCGATGACTGTAACCTAGAACTTGCCCATAGGTTTCCCTTGCATGCATAAACTTTTTCATTCTTTGAAAACAAGGAAACTGTATTTTCAGGAATACAGTCAGTCGACTGCAAGTTGGGCAGTGAGGTATTACAGTCGACTGCATTCCAATGCAGTCGACTACAAGTTGAAAATTTTGAATTTCCAATGGCTACTTTGGGAATACAGTCGACTGCAATGGCACAATACAGTCGACTACGTTTACCATTTGGCGCATTTAATGCTCCACCTACTTCCAAACGGTCATATTAATTCCCACACCTATTTAAACTCATTTTGGGCATAGTTTTGATTCATCAATTGCATTCAAAGTTCTCTTACCTGGCATATACTCGAAGATCAAAGCAATTGTTAAATCTTGGGTCAAATACGCGTTAGTACCCTGAAACTACCACAAAGTCTCACTTGAGGGTCTTAAAGTCACATGTAACTTCAAATTTGCAACAAGTAAGGGCATCCGTCTAAATTCCTAACGGTTCAGCCCTTTCTGTCAGGGGCATTTTTGGGAACTCATATTTGATTTTTTATTGTAAAATCCTTTGATTTTTAGAACCTAATTTGGAACCCTAAAATTGGCATTGTTTCACTCATACCAAATATGGAGACAACAGATTTCAATTCAACCCCAAAACCCCAATCCTCAAAGCTCGAATGTGATTTTTAGTCCAAAGCCATTCTTGTGATTTGTACCGTGATCGCACCATAGCCATCCTTGTGGCAGCGAAAGAATTTTCCAGTGTGCTGAGGGTAGTTTGGGAGGGGGTGCGGGGCTGCCGGTGGGGAGGGCGAGGGATAATGAAGGAGGGAAGAGAGGGAGAATGGCGACGGGGCTTGGGACCGGCGATGGGTATCGTGGGGCTGTCGGCAGGGAGGGCGAGGGATGATGGAGGAGGGAAGAGAGGGAGAACGGCGACGGGGCTTGGGACCAGCGATGGGCAGCGTGGGGCTGCCGGCAGGGAGGGCAAGGGATGATGGAGGAGGGAAGAAAGGGAGAACGGCGACGGGGATTGGGACTGGCGATGGGGCGGTGTGGGGATGACAGCAGGCAGGGCAATGGACGATGAAGGAGGGAAGAGAGGGAGGAGCAGTAGTGAGGCTGTAGGGGCGGTGGCGGCGGGGAGAAGAGATATTAGGATTTTTTGGGATTAGGGTTGAGAGAGGAAGAGTAAGAGAGAGAGGCAGTGGATGGGTCGGGTAACGGGTTATGGGTCTAGGATGGATACTGGCTTGTTAAAGGAAGAAATGCGCTGGCGGGTCACGCGCGGGTCGGGCAGGGCGGGCGGGTTCAGCCCTATTTCTCTTGAATTTTTTTATTATTATTTTTCAGCCCCAAGAGATTTTTCAAATATGAGTTCCCAAAAATGCCCCTGACGGAAAGGGCTGAACCATTAGGAATTTAGACGGATGCCCTTACTTGTTGCAAATTTGGAGTTATAGGCCCTTATGTATAAAAATTAAACTTTAAGACCCTCAAGTGAGACTTTGTGGTAGTTTCAGGGTACTAACGTGTATTTTACCCTTCAATCTCTCTTGGTTTTCATTGTTTTCTTATCCAATTCAAGAGAGTTTTTATTGTGAGCTTACATTTGAGAGATACACTTTCATAAGTCATCATACACTCATCTCTTTTATTCTAGAGCTTAAACTTATACTCATCTACCTCTTGAGAGTGAATCTTTGTACACAATTCTTGATCTAAAGTTTCTTGTATCAAAGTTTGGGGTTGTTAAGCTTTGGAGCTTTGGGTTTGTCAAAGCTTATTCTTGATGTGGGCATAACATCAAGGGATTGTACGAGGTTCAATCTTGACCCATAAAGAAGATCATTCTAGTGGATTCTAGGGCCTTTCAAGGGACTTCCTTGAAGGGGTGGACGTAGGCTTGAGGGTAATTTGAGCCGAACCATCTAAATCTCAAGCGTCAAGTATCTCTAAACCCTTTTCTCTTTACATTATTGTTTTATACTTGTGTTGAGATTGGTTAGATTGCTTAGTTGGGATATTGTGTTTGGGGATTGTTGTTTGAAGCTATCTAAGTGTTCTTCATAATTTCTCTAAGTTTGTTGTGATCATTTGTTTATTTTTTAAAGTAGTCTAAAAACCCTATTCACCCCCATTTAGGGTTATTTTATTGGTTCCAAGTAGTATCAGAGCCTCGGCTCTTGATATATTGGGTAACGCCAAGAGAGTTAATCGATCATGGCTTACGTTGGGGGAATGGAGGTAGTTCTACCACCAGGCCTCCATTGTTTAATGGGACCAATTATAGTGTGTGAAAAGTTAAGATGAAAATCTACTTAGAGTCTCAAGACTATGAGATGTGGGATATTGTTGAGAATGGTCCATTTGTTCCAACAAAGGTGGTTGACAAGGTTGAGGAGCCAAAATCCAAATTGGATTATAGTGATCATGATAAGAAGATGAGTTGTATGAATGTTAGAGCGAAAAATTGTCTTATTTGTGCTTTAGACACTAATGAGCTCAATAGAGTCATTATGTGTAATACGGCTAAGAGTATTTGGGATACTCTACAAGTTACGCATGAAGGAACTTCACTTCTTAGAGATTCCAAAATGAACTTATTGTTTAGAAATTATGAATTATTCCAAATGCTTCGAAATGAATCCGTTACGGACATGAATACTCGTTTCACTAACATTGTGAATCCTTTGAAGCAATTGGGCAAAGAATTTACTAATGGTGATCTTGTAAGAAAAGTGATTAGATCCTTACCAAGAGCTTGGGATGCAAAGATCACCGCCATCCAAGAATCGAAGAATCTTAACATCTTTCCTCTTGATGAACTGATGTGTTCTCTAATGACGTACAAAATGCAACTCAAATCTTTCGATCAAGAGGACATCAAGAAGAAGATTATATCAATTGCTCTTAAAGCTTCATCTTTAAACCTTGACTCAAGTGATGATGAAGAAGAATTTGATGAAGAGGATATTGCGATGGTTGCAAAGAACTTCAAGAAGTTCTTAAGGTTTAGAAGGAGTGGTGGGAGAAGACAACAAAATGCTAGTAATGAAGAAAAAGCTTTGCTACAAATGCCACAAGTCGGGACACATGAAGATGGATTGTCCTATATACAAAAAGGAAAAGAAGGAAAGAAGAGATGTATGGGAAAGAGTTAAAAGAAGAAAAATCTCCAAAAAAGAGAACAAAGAGAAAGAAAAAGCAATGAATGCCGAACATACTCCAACATGGAGTGACTTTGATTCAAGTGATGAAGACGATGAGAAGAATGAACAAGCAAATGTGTGCTTCATGGCAAATGATGAAGTAAGCTCTTCTTCCGGTAGTGATAGTGATAGTGAAAGTTTCGAAGATGCTTATGATAGCCTACATGAGGAATCCAAGAAAATTTTTAAGAAAAATATTATTTTATCAAAAAAATCCCTTGAGGCTAATAAGCAAATTGAGAAGTTGAGAATGGAAAATAATGAGTTGCATGCCAAAAATGATTGCATTTCCAATCATTTATATGTAAAACATGTGAATAATGACTTGGTTGAATTAATTGCTAACGCTCCTAACTCAAAACAAATCTCTTGCAAAACTTTGGGTTTAGAAAAAACAAAATGAAGATTTAAAACTTGAGATTTGTGATTTGAAAAAATGTCTTCAAAAATTTGTTGATGGTCAAAACAATTTGGATGTCATGCTTGGACGCCAAAGATTTGGCCTAAACAAAATTGGTCTTGGATTAGATCCATTGGCCTTGCCTCCTAAAATCTTTCAACAACAAGCTAGGTTGAATATTCATTCAAAACAACCAAAGAACTATTGCACACCATTTACACATTGCGGTTGGTGCAACAAGAAAGGGCATACGACTAATTATTGTCCTTATAAAATTGTCTATGTTAGAGGTAGAAAGAAAATGTGGGTTGTGAAAGGTCAAGATTACAAATGTAAAACTAACACCCAAGGACCCAAGAAAATATGGGTAACAAAAGTCACTACTTGATTTGTGTTTATAGGTCTGTCTCAAAGCAAAATCTAGTAGCAAGAAGTGGATTCTTGATAGTGGATGCTCAAGACATATGACCGGCAACATATCTCTTTTCACCTCAATCGATCTTAAAGAAGGAGGAAAGGTGACCTTGGTGACAATGCACAAGGAAAAATCAAAGGTAAAGGAACTATCGGTATGGAACCACATTCAATTGAGAATGTGTTAAATGTTGAAGGTTTGAAGCATAATTTGCTAAGTATTAGTCAATTTAGTGAAAAAGGTTTTAGAGTAATTTTTGAAGCTTCTCATTGTACTATACAAGCTATGAAGAATAAAGAAACCATTTTGGTAGGAAATAAAGATGACAATGTTTACTCTATACAATTGAATGATCTAGCTAACCAAGATGTCGAGTGTCTTAGTGCTATTAGTGAGAGATATCTTGACTTTGGCATCGAAGGCTTGGACACATGTATATGGAGCATTTGAAGGATATTTCAAGCAAAGAACTTGTGAGGGGACTTTCGAAGATCAAATTTGAGAAAGACAAAGTATGTGATGCTTGTCAAATGGGTAAACAAAAGAAAGTCTCTCACAAACCGAAGAAAATGGTATCTACTTCTAGACCCTTGCAATTACTTCATATGGATTTGTTTGGACTAATCCCTACTACTAGTCTTTGTGGAAAATCATATTATTTTGTTATTGTTGATGACTATTCTCGCTATACTTGAACTTTCTTTTTGGCTACCAAAGATGAATCTCTAGATGTGTTCACTTCATTTACAAAACGTGTTCAAAATCAAAAAGGATATTTGATTACCTACATTCGAAGTGATCATGGTAGAGAATTTGAAAATTCAAAAATAGGAGCTTTGTGTGATGACATTGGTATATCACATAATTTTTCGGCTTCTAGAACTCCTCAACAAAATGATGTTGCCGAAAGAAAGAATAGGTCATTGCAAGAAGTGGCAAGAACAATGCTTAACGGATATGGTTTACCTAAGTACTTTTGGGCGGAGACGGTCAATTGTGCATGTTTTGTTCTCAATAGAGTTATCTTGTGAAAAATTTTGTTAAAAATCCCTTATGAGCTTTTTAATGATAAGAAACCTAAGATGAGCTTTTTTAGAGTCTTTGGTTGTAAATGCTTTATTTTAAATACTAAGGATCACCTTAGCAATTTTGATTCCAAAACATATGAGGGTATTTTTCTTGGTTACTCTAATAATAGTATGGCATATAGAGTCTATAATAAGAGTACTTTGGTTGTAGAAGAATCCATAAATGTTACTTTTGATGAGACTAATCCTTTTCTTCGGAGGACTAACATTGTTAATGTAGATGATATGGACAATGACATGAGAACTTTGGACATAAGACTACTACAAGACAACCCCAAAGAAATTGTTCAAGAGGAGTAACAATCAAGCTCTCAAGGGGGAGACAAGGAAGCAAGCAATGATGCTTCAAACTCGGACAACTCTCAAGCTTTACCAAAAGATTGGACTTACAAAAAGGATCATCCAAGTAATCCTTCGAGTGGGGTAAGAACTCGACACTCTCTTCAACAACATGTTAATTTGGCTTTTCTTTCCCAAATTGAACCCAAGAATTTCTCCGAAGCTTTACATCATAAGTCTTGGATGCTTGCTATGCAAGAATAGCTAGTTCAATTTGAAAGAAATCAAGTTTGGACCCTTGTGCCTAAACTTCAAAACTATAGGATTATAGGCACAAAATGGGTATTTAGAAACAAACTTGATGAATCCGGAGTCGTGGTTAGAAACAAGGCTAGATTAGTGTCCAAGGTTATAACCAAGAGGAAGGAATTGATTTTAATGAGACTTATGCACCGATAGCTAGACTTGAATATATTAGAATTCTATTAGCTTTTGCGTGTTATAAAGAATTTAAACTCTATCAAATGGATGTCAAGAATGCTTTTTTAAATGGTTTTATTTCAGAGGAGGTATATGTGGCTCAACCTCCCGGTTTTGAGCATGAAAAATTTCCAAACCATGTTTTCAAGCTTAGCAATGCTCTTTATGGTTTAAAACAAGCTCCTAGAGCTTGGTATGATAGGCTAAGTAGTTTTCTTTTAGAAAATGATTTTTCAAGACGAAAACTTGACACCATTCTTTTTATAAAATCTAAGGGCAACGACTTATTGTTGGTGCAAATCTATGTTGATGATATTATATTTGGTGCTACTAATGGATCCTTGTGCGAAGAATTTGCTTCTTGTATGAGTACGGAGTTTGAAATGAGCATGATGGGAGAACTCAACTTCTTCTTTGGATTGCAAATCAAACAAAGCAAGGATGTAATCTTTATCAACCAAGCCAAATACACCAAAGAGCTTCAAGAGATTTGACATGGAAGAATCAAATGCTTTTGACACCCCAATGAGCTCATCATTAAAGCTTGATAAAGATGAAAAAGGTAAGGATGTTGATATTAAGCGCTATCGAGGTATGATCGGATCACTCCTTTACCTCACTGTAAGTAGACCCGATATAATGTTTAGTGTTTGTTTATGTGCTAGATTTCAAGCTTGTCCTAAGGAATCTCATTTAGTAGCTGTCAAGAGAATCCTTAGATATCTTAAAGGCACTCACGACTTAGGGTTATGGTTTCCTCGGAACATGTCATTTTTTGACCTAGTTGGTTACTCCGACGCCGACTTTGCCAGGTGTAAAACCGAGCGGAAAAGCACTAGTGGCGGTTGCCAGATTCTAGGACACTCACTTGTTTCTTGGAGTTCCAAAAAGTAAAATTCGGTTGCACTCGGTTGGTGCTTGTTGTGCACAAATTCTTTGGATGAAACAAACCCTTTTGGACTTTGGACTCAAGTACGATCACATACCTTTCTTATGCGATAACTCTAGTGCTATTGACTTGAGCAAAAATCCCATCCAACATTCATGGACTAAGCACATGGAAATCAAACACCATTTTATCTGTGATCATGTGCAAAAAGGTGATATCGTTCTTGATTTTGTGGACACAAATCACCAATTAGCGGATATCTTCGCTAAACCGTTAGATGCGAAGAGGTTTACCGCTCTTAGATGAGAACTTGGCATGTCTTCACCTATGTGACTGTATTGTTATATATCTTGTGCATGAACATGCAAGTTGCACTTCACATGCTTGAGCATTATCTAATACGCTTACAACATGCTTTAGTTGATTTTTCTCTTTCCAAAACTATTGATTTTGTTGATATTCATCTATTTTCATTTGTTTAAATTGATTTGCACACATTTATATTGCAATATACATATGCATAATCATTTCTAGACTGTTTGATTTTTGGCAATGAAGTCGACTGTATGTAAAAATACAGTCAACTGCATGTGTGAATACAGTCTACGACATGTTAGAATATAGTCGAACTGCGATACGGGAAAATGGCATAATCTGGCGCATTTCGGTAGATTCTCTCACTCTTTCTCTAGCCTTCGAAAACCTTTCTCTCTTCTCTCACACTAGGACTCAAATCTTCGCAGATCGGCTTGAAATTGGTATGTAATTATTCCCAAATCTTGTTCTAATACATGTTTTACTCACTTTCACCGATTGATTTCACCCACATTGTTCAAAATCTGTGAAAATTTGAATTGTTCACTATAGTAATATTTCACCCGACTCACATCAATTGAGCATACTACTGCATGATTTAACTCTTGATTCATGCTTATGCATATTACATGATTCTACATAGTTTAATTACATGAATTCATGCAAAAATCGATTTTTCCCAAATTGCATGAACTAGGGTTCTTTATTTGTCAAAATTTCTTCAAATTGATCATCCACTTATATGTTTTATCACTTCATTCATGTTTAGTTATATGTATTACCTGCTTTTTCATGGTTAATTACATTCAGTTTGTCCAAAATTCATTTTTTCCCAAATTGCATGAACTAGGGTTTATATTTTTTTAAAAATTATTTAAAAATTCATACTTCTTTCATTTGTTTAAACCTAAATTCATGTTGCCTTATCTTTATCTTTCTATCATACTTTCACATGATTTATTTCAACAATTTTATTGAAAACATCAATTTTCAAAAAATTTCATAAACCCTAATTTTCTAATTTTCTTTGCATTTTTCATACATCTTACTTATGTTATTTCTCTTCCAAATTTGTTAGACTGCTTCAAGAATGGCAAGAGAGAAACGTGCGCGTGCTAGTACATCACGATCCCGAGCCGTACCTGAGCCCGAGCCTATCTTAGTAGAGTTTGATCGCAACCGCTATCGGAACTACGAGGCTTTAAACCGTTTTTCGGCACAAAACTCTTTCCCTCTGGCTCCATGTTTCCGATTGGATACTCCATTTCTCTTCAGCATAGGTGTACTTAGACACCTTCAGGATTGTTATCTAGACTGCCTTACTGATAGGAACACCATCCTATATTATCCTGATGCAATCCGCTTCTTTAATGCAAATTTGACTTGGAGCATTTTCAGTGAGTCGTGTACCCTCACGTCTTATGTCTTTGGTCGGCGTATCTCATTCTCTCAGCCACGACTAGCCGACCTTCTAGACCTCCTCGACACTGGTTTCTCATTTACACTAGAGATGATTCTTGTCGCCAGTTAATCACATTGGTTTGACCGACTTTCTCTATCGAGGAGCAGCTTCGACACTTACTTCATAGTTGATAGATTAGGGCTGCGAGCAAGCCCACCCTACGTGACCTACCACCTCTCTCTTGACTATTCCATCATGTCATCGCTCATAACATCATCCCTAGAGCCGGTGGTCTTTCACTTGTCTCTTACTTAGACGTCCAGCTCTTGACTTTTTTCCGCTCAGGCACACTGATTAACCTCTCTCGTCTCATCATGTTGAACATGATTAGGAGTGCTCACTTCCTAGCTTAGTATAACTTACGGCCTCTTACTCACTCGCATTTTTGCTGCTTTTGACATACCTCTTCTCTGTGAGTATATTGAGGTGACTCAGCACAACGTACTAGACGGCTCTACCCTTCGTAGGAAGGGACTTTTAGATGATCATAGTCATTTCTTGCCTAAGCCTGACATGGACAATGCTATGGAGGATGATGATGATAAGGATGAGGATGAGGATGATGACGACGATGATGATGCTGATGATGCTGATGCTCGTGTAGATACCGGTGACGATGTTGATCGTGATCCACCTCCATTGGTCATTCCGAGCACTCATGAGGCGGGCACTTCTTCCAGTCCTTCTGCTATCGGATATGAGGCGATCCTAGCTCGATTGGATACTATGTCGCAGTAGATGCATGCCGGTTTCAGTCGGATGGATCTCGTTCACAGTCAGCTCAGTCGACGCCTTTCTCGTATGGAGGATCATTGCGGTATTCAGTGTCCCGAGGAGGACCTATTTTATCCACCACCTCTATCGTTGGGTCCTTGAGTTAGGACAAAGTTAGTGTTTTGTGCTTAGGTTTTTCAATTACATTATGTATTCAAAAATTGTCATGGATGCTACTCGTAGTATTAACTTAGAACTTGGGTTGATATTTTAAATTAGCATTGTGCTTCACGCTTATCTTGCTGCACATCTGATTCATATTACGCTTCTCTTTTTTATGTGCTATTTCGTAACATGAACTTAATACACCTCTTGATGGGCAAGTACTTACGCTTTCTTGTTTTGAATGCCCTTGTTGGCTCCATTGATTATCCATGGATGGATGCATCTGTTGATCACTTTCACACACACACACACAACCCTTAATCTTTTTAATGATATCAAAAGGGGGAGAAATCTTGTTGATTCATACTTGAGTGGATTTGATATGAGCATCTATTAATTGAGATATGGGGAGCCCTCTATTGTATTTAGTTTTGATGATAACTAACAATAATGATTATGTTGTCTAACATGCATTGAGTTAATGAAGCAATAGGTAAATCTCATACTCATGCAAACGGACAATTAAACGAGCAAATTGATCAAAGACGTTCAACAGAACGCATCAAAGATGGAATTCTTCGGTTGAAGTTTATAATGTCTTTATTCCTTTCTTTGTAACTAGACATAGAGAGTTGATAGTATCGATGACTGTAACCTAGAACTTGCCCATAGGTTTCCCTTGCATGCATAAACTTTTTCAATCTTTAAAAATAAGGAAACTGCATTTTCAGGAATACAGTCGACTGCAAGTTGGGCCGTGAGGTATTACAGTCGACTGCATTCCAATGCAGTCAACTGCAATATTTCCAGTAGCCTATTTACAATCGACTGCAAGTTGGAAATTTTGAATTTTCAACGGCTACTTTGGAAATACAGTTGACTTAAATGGCACAATGCAGTCGACTGCGTTTACCGTTTGGCGCATTTAATGCTCCACCTACTTCCAAACGGTCATATTAATTCCCACACCTATTTATACTAATTTTAGGCATAGTTTTGATTCATCAATTGCATTCAGAGCTCTCTTATCTTTCATATACTCAAAGATCAAAGCAATTGTTCAATCTCTCTTGGTTTTCATTGTTTTCTCATCCAATTCAAGAGAGTTTTTATTGTGAGCTTACATTTGAGAGATATACACTTTCATAAGTCATCATACACTTATCTCTCTTGTTCTAGAGCTTAAACTTGTACCAATCTACTTCTTAAGAGTGAATCTTTGTACACAATTCTTCATCTAAAGTTTCTTGTATCAAAGTTTGGGGTTGTTAAGCTTTGGGTTTGTCAAAGCTTGTTCTTGATTTGGCCATAGCATCAAGGGATTGTAAGAGGTTCGATCTTGACCCGTAAATAAGATCATGCTAGTGGATTCTAGAGCCTTTCAACGTATTCTTTGAAGGGGTGGATGTAGGCTTGAGGGTAATTCGAGCTGAACCATCTAAATCTCAAGCATCAAGTATCTCTAAACCCTTATATCTTTACATTATTGTTTTATACTTGTGTTGAGATTAGTTAGATTTCTTAGTTGGGATATTGTGTTTGGGGATTGTTGTTTGAAGCTATCTAAGTGTTCTTCATAATTTTTCAAAGTTTGTTGTGATCACTTGTTTATTTTTTAAAGTAGTCTTAAAATCCTATTCACCCCCCCTCTAGGGTTATTTTATTGGTTTCACTAAGTTCTTTACAAACTCGAGTTCTTATGAAACAAGGTGACAATATCGACCCACGCAGGGGTCTCACTATACTGTAGTGGTGGCTTATCGGAGCCTCACCAGACTCTACCCATTCCTAAACTTGCTACAGCTTATCATCACCTACAGAAAGGAGTCAAACGAGGGTGAGCTTTCGAGAGCTTAGTAAGGTCGTACAATGAACAACAAAGAATTACAAAACGATTCCAAGAATCCAACTGACGATGATTTCCAAAACATTTCGAACAATCGAAACTCAATGATTTTTCAAAATGAATAAAATTCACTAGAAATAGACGCCAAAATAAACATTAACAATCAGAACATGTTCCAAAATGATCAATAAAATATCCTTTTCAAAGTCATCATTTCCAAAATACAGTAAAGATTTCTCGAGGTATTCCAACCCAAATTTCCTAAGGGATTTCAACCCAAGCAGAAATCATTTCCATAATACAACAAAGATTTTTCCAGGAATTTTAACCCAAGCAGAAATAAAAAATCAGCGTTGATCTTGGGCAGTTGCAGTAACACTAAGGCAAAGTCGTACACATGCATGATGTACCATAATATAATTACTAGCCCTCTTAATCGATCAAAGAACTAGCCTGCTTACCCGTAGGAAGCAGTAACAATCCTGCCTTATACCGCCTCCCCACAGAACATGTACCCAGGTCAACTCATAAAAATCAACAATATCAATGAGCATTAACATAAGCTCAAATCACTGAAATCAATTCGGATTTCAATAACAGTAAACATACTGATGTAAGCCATCATTCGGAATTTCAGAAGACAATCGCAAATAAATAGCAAAAATGATTGTGAATAATTATCGAGTTTAGCCACAACAACTAGGAAGAAAGGATACAAAAAAATATCAAATTTTCTTAACATGCAATAGTAGGCAAGCATCACAAGATTTCCAAATAATCGATTCAGGTTCAATACTGGGGTTTTCTGGCAATAACATGCTGATATCAATACATAATTCCGAAAGTTCTCGAAAAATTCCATAGCATAGATCTCATAAAAATATTGAGGGTTATTGTTTTGGAATTTGTCTAATTTTGGTTTTAATTATTTATAAAAATTCATATTCAATATCCATATTTAGCGACAATTTCAGTTACTGTTCATGATCAAACACACACTAATTCATATTTTTACACGCACCTCTCATCTTCCACCTCACGACTGAATACATGCAGCCATGAACAACCATACTTTCACCTACGGTTACACCCCATTTCCCATTTCTATCCCTACAACCCACATCCTAACCCACTAATACACAACATATACATACTATTACACATGTAATCACACACACAAACATACCCATATCACACACAGTCAAGAACACACAGAAGAAATTTCACTGTAAATCACTCGCACTCACCTACACCTTCGGCAGCCCACACGAACACTTCCAATCCCTATTATTCTCTTCCAAACACCAAATTACTACACAAATATGCTAAATCACCCAACAATCTCCCATTGAAACCATATCCGAAGCTCCCCCTGCTTCTTACACGAAAAACACGCACACACAGTGCACAGTGCCACAAAATACACTTAAGGCTGGAATTCTCATACTGGAAAAAAAGAAGTAGAAGAATTACCCTTGAAGATATTTTCAAAACCCTTCCCTTTTTCCCTTGTCCTAGCTCCTATGTTTCTTCTTCCCTTCTCTGTTTCTTGTTCTTCCTATTTTCCCGAAAGGGAAAGTTTCCTCTTTTGTTTTTTTTTTTTCTGTTCCAATTTCCCTAAAGATCTTATCCTATATATATTTTATAATATAGTTGGATTAGTCACAAGGCAACAATCAAGAGGTGGCCAACTCATCCTCAAAATTCGACACATAATGTATATTTTCAAAAATTACAAATTGACCTCTCAAGTTTTTTCAAAATTACAAAAATGCCCCCAAATTTTAAAAATTATATTTTTTTTTCAAAATTATTTTAAGCTTCCACTTTCTACTACTATCTGAGCATTGCTCAGAATTATTATCTGTTTATTTTTCAAAGCCCATATAGTCATCTTTATCATTTCGAGTGCCCCAGACCTATACAGAAAAGGTCTTTGGGCTGCATTTCAAAGGACCATCTTTTTTTCTCTTAGAGCTTTTATACCATTTCTCTCATAGAAGTGGTAGGTCATCTTTTAAGAGAATTTAGTATTTCATACTCATTTATCTATAATCCTAAGTCACTTGCATCGTGGATCCGTCACAAAGCGTTTCTGAGTCTTCTAAGCAAGCGCATTTGTGAGGTATATTTATTACTTTCTAGGTTAGTTTAGACCACGATAGTCCAAGGTGTGTCTCCTCTCCGCGATCACATTTTCAGTATACAAAGGTTATTAAAAATAGTCTTTCATTTCTTAGTTTGCGTCTAAGACCAAAATGTAGGTCGCCACCCTTAGGTCCCAGTCGAACTACGATGGTCTTGATTTTGGTTTGTTCGGCCAGATACGTGGTCTATTTGATCCCTGTTGTCGAATCCAAACCAATACTGTAGAATTATATTAGGGTGTGTTTATGCATACTTATGTGCTTAAGACCAAAAATCAATAAAAATGAAGTAGATACCGAAAGGGTTTCTCATTGTATAACTTAGTCCCCAAACCCATTTTTCTGTTTTCAATAGATTAGTAATCTTTGGACATTTTAAAGTCTTTTTAAGGTTTTTCTTAATTTTTTTGTTTAATAAAATATGATGGCGACTCCTAATTTTAAAACTTTCTCTGGGTCTAGGATATTATCTAAGGCGGTTCGCACCAGATCGTAACCAAGCTACTCTAAAAGAAACAACTACCATCGTACTAGAACATTGGACCAGCATTTTTTTGAATCGTGACAATAACATTACCTTTACAACATATTTTAACTGGTTACTCATGACCACTAGTGCAAAGTTTATATAGCTTGCAAGCATGATCATTTAATAAGATTTAGTACCCTCAAAAATGATCTAAAGTATGACATTCGTGTCCAGCAATGTTAACCATGATTAACATATGTATGCTTCCAACCATGGACCCAACCCCCCCCCCCCCCCCCAAAAAAAAGAAAAGAAAAAAGCTTCACGCGGCAAATATGTCAAGAGGCAACAGACCACTTGTAGATACATACATATACACATTTTTAATGTTAACTAGTTGGGTGCACGTGCAATTATTGTAGCTAAATTTAGAATCTTGCAAATCTACTTTTAACAGTAATATAGTAATATTCCCGAAGGGGAGTCTAATAAGAAAATATTTTATAGTGTCTCACACGAGAAGTTATTATTGCATTTAGGGTTTTCTCAATACACTCAATTCAAACTGTTAAGTCTTGAAATCCTAGTAGAGATTTGAAAGAGAGGAACTCTCTTTAAGTGATATGTACTCCAAACACAGGAGATAAACTTCTTGGAAGCTAGTTGTTCTTGATCCAAATTTACTGGCTTAACAATCCTTGCAAGAAGCTCACTTTTAACAACTTATAGGTGGTTTAGGAAATTTGGTTATTAGGCAACTTTAACCCGTAATTAACTCGGAGCAAACCCTCGTACCTTGGAGCATTAAGGAGAATGAGAGGAAGATTTGATAACTTCAAAATTCTAGCAGTTTGATCCATTTAAGAGAGAAGTCTAGAAGAGGAAATGTCTTAAATTAGCGTAAGAAGAGGATAAGTCTTTAGATGTAAGAAGAGGAGAAGTTTAAGAACTATTAAATTAGGATACAAGTAACAATGGGTAGAAGAAGAGGAGGGGTCTAATTGCGGTTCGTGTAGTTAGTAAAAATTTATTATTAGTACATTGATTGTAAGTATTTTAAAAACTATCATTTCGAAATGTCATTTGTTTAGGGTATTCCAGTCTAAAAAGTAATTTTCATATATCCGTACTTTATTGAGGTACATTTAGTTTAGTTGAGACTATGTCCACTTTGAAACAGGAGCATAGCGGCAGCAGGACCAGAAGCTCATCAAATAACTCAAGTGACTTGTGAGCAACAACAAATATCAAGAATAAGCTTTGTGCAATTTGTTCTTTACTCTCCATTACTCGTCCAGTCAATATACCTAAATAACTACACATATTTTATTAAGTAATCAACTGCTCTTAAAAGCTTAATGTCCCGCATTGCATAAAAAGGAGGTTAATTTTAAAGGTTGTGCTATATAGACGCTCGTCAGACGTTTACGAAGATACGATATAGCAACTTACTAGGACATTTTCTAGAATCTTCCATACTTCTTTAAGAAATTTTCTTGTACATAATACAAAATTCTAAAGAGTCGTAGAGCATGCAAACATCTAGATATTCCTTGGGAGAATTCTAGATACTTAATGTAAACCGTATGATTAAATAGATCACCATCGTTAATTTAGAAGGTGGCCATGTGTAAATAGGTGAAGCAATCACATGACCAAACCATCAAGAGTTCCCAAGAATGGTACCCATATGTTACCCATTTTATAGATAAAAATGTGTTCCTATTTTCTTGGGACAGTTATCCAAAGGAGTAGTTATTTTCTAGAGAAGTTACTTTAATAGCTATTATATGTAGTATGTTGTACTATAAAAGTATGTTGCAAGACTCCTTGTAAGGACACAACAATCTTCATCACCAATCACATCTTATCTCTTCTTTCTTCTTAAGAAGAATAATTTAGTATTTCTCTTCATGTCAAAAGCCTTTTTTAATCAGTTTACCAAAGCCTTCTTAGAAGTTAGATGCTTTCATATTTGGGTACACTTACAATATAAATTTTCAATCTTCCAAACACTTTGAAGAAGTTCTCAAAGAGAGGGAAAAAGAAACCACATTGTAAATCAATTGTAGCAATTGCCTACAAATTGATTGAGACTTTGCTGTCGAATGCAAGCATATGTCCTTCCTGCTTGTGAATCCACCGGTTTCGATATGCTAGAACAACTTTGTACCTCTGAAATTTTTTGATTGGTATAAAGCATAACATACACCTTCAACAAGAACACAAGTGTATCCAAATATTTGGTTATCGTGTTTGTAGCGAACCGACTCGAAAAATTCAGATCCACAAAGGGCTGACTCGGAATCGCCATCCTACTTTATTGTTATAAGAAAATGTATGAAAATAAGAAGAAAAAAAAACCTAAAAGTCTCTAAAATGCCCAACTAGGTTTCTAATCTATCAAAAACAGAGGTGATGGATTCAGGAATTGAGTTATACAATGGAAAGTTGTTAGGCATCCTTTATACCCTAATGTTCTCTACTTTATCTTTTATGATTTTAGCTATTAGAACAAAATATGTAAATATGCATAATATGAACTTTACATTTACACATAGTTTTGGTTTACTAGGTTGAACAAATCGGGATCAAAACCACGCATTTCTGACCGGAACGGTGGCGACTGAAACTTTGGTCTTTGACACAAATTAAGTAATGTAGGATTGAAAAACTTGTTTTATAACCTTTTGATTCTTTTGACTGAAATTTGGTCGCGGGGAAGGGAGACAATCTAGACTTTACTCACCTGTACTAAAAAGTGATATAAATATTAACTCAAGACGGTGCTTGCTTAGAAGACTTGGAACAACCTAGTGACGTGTCCATGATGCAAGTAGCCAAAGAATTTGAAGAGTTTTCTTATGATTATCTCAAAATTTCTCCCTATAAATCATGCACCAATTACTGGGAAGAAAAGGTCCAAGATTTCTATAGAGGAAAGCCTTTTTTTTTAACTATAGCTCAAGGGATCAATTTGTAGGGGTCTAGGGGCTAACAGAGCAGATAAAGATTACTCTTCAAGTCTAAAATCTTTGATAGAGTAAAATATTTGATTAAAATTGTATATTACAAAAAAGTCAACTAACCTGTTGGTTCATCCCCTTAAAAAATTAAGTTTTTCAGAATTTTGGGACATTAATTCTCCTAATTCTGTGAATCTCAGAAAAGCAAAAGGGGTGTACGATATTTTTAGAATTATCTTGAAGTCGCAGTTAAATCAAAGAAATTTGAATGCATCAAGGATCAATCACAAAATAATTCAAAGTCATCTAGTTCAAACATAATCCCTTAGGTAGGGTTAAACATAGCCAAATGAATTAGTTTTAACCAACTGGACCGAACTACACTCAAACTAGACTTGATCATTCATGGGATTGGACATAATAAAATTAGGAGTGCAACTTGTGCCAGGCTACCCGTGGACAACCCGCGCCAGCCCGTAGAAATATGAAAATGAACTTACTTTTTTAGTGACTATGGTGGACGTAGGCTCCAAATTTTGGGCTAGTAAAAAATATGGGCTGAACATGGACAAAGGTTTCGACAAGCCCACCAGCCCGTGAGAAAATCAGTTCGTCTTACTATTATATAATATAAATTATTATTATATATGTGTGTGTGTGTGTGTGTATTGTTTCAGCTTAATCCCAAAATTGTGCCCTCAAGTTTACCTCCAGTACAGCTTTAGTACCCAATTTTGAAGGTGTGTCAAAAAATTACCTAACTTCGAAAAAGCGTACCAAATCAGTACCTCGGCTGAGGGAGGATGGATGTCGTTAGAAAGTCAGAGGGGTAGGACTGTCATTATTAGAAAATTGTGGTTTTACTTTTAAAAAAAAATCAAGGTACTGATTTGGGACGGTTTACTTTTCATAAGTACTCATTTGATACAGTTTACTTTTACTTCTTTTGCTTTTCACAACCGTTCAATGTGGCACTATCTTAACTGTTTGATTTTTTT
Organism: Escallonia herrerae; assembly: GCA_033070095.1. Lineage (NCBI taxonomy): Eukaryota > Viridiplantae > Streptophyta > Magnoliopsida > Escalloniales > Escalloniaceae > Escallonia > Escallonia herrerae. Next base: position 89,861 of record JAVXUP010002917.1, read on the forward strand.
TTAAATCTTCCTTAAATTTTTGTAAACTTGCCAAAAAGAACAACAAACACGTTGTTGAGATATGGAACGAATTCCATATCGACAAGTTGGAGACTCGGTACTGGAGTATTTTGCCGGGATACTCAAATTATTAATTGTCAAAATTTCATAACATTGATTCTCTTTTGTTGCTCTATAGTCACACATAGCGACATTGAATCTTTAGGAACAAAAATGTTGTTCTATTACTAAAAAAATGAAGTCCAAACACCCCTTTCAAAATTTCATGAGCTAATTTGACAGCATTTATATGTCATTTTCATGACAGAAAAATGACAAAAATTCCTATTTTTTATTCTTACCTATTCTACCTTTATTCTCAGCTATCGTCTCTTTGTCATCTCGGAGCCATCACCGTAATCACTTGTCATCCTCATCGTCCACACCAACGACCTACCACCATCACCACCGGTCTTGCCACTGCCACCACTTACATCAGTGACCCCTTACTACCGATTTGGCCACTGTCGCCTCCCACACCAGTGAATGCACTATCGTCACCACTGATCTAGCGATCACCATTACTTACCGACATGTTTACCACTATCTTCCCTGACCGCCGACGTCCAAATCAATTTCCAATCACCGCCAGTGCTCACATCCACGACCCAACACCAACCGTCACCGGTGTACCCAACACCACCACAACCTGACATCACCATCATGGCAACTCCTACGTAGCGACATCATCATGGCCAGTTGACTAAGCACCAATTTTCAAAAAATTGGGTACTGGTTATTACACGGTGTTTGTGCACAATCTCCTCCTTTCAGGTGACACGGTTCTGTAGGATCTGTGGCTTGGTTGTGGGGAGAGTTTGAATGGTACTGATTGAGCTAATTTGGAGATTTAGGAGAACCTTAATGGAGTGAATGCAGGGGAGACCAAGCATTTACTAATGTAATTCCAATGTTTATGTATTTTGCATCAAGCCTCCTACTGTGTGCGGTGGTGTTGGTAGTGTGCGATGGTCGACAATGTTGGGTTTGTAGCGGCGGTGTTGGGTTTATGATGGCATTGGCCACACATGGTGTTGGGTTTGTGACGGCCCGCGTTGGGTTTATGACGGCGATGGTGACCCGCAATTGTCGGCGACGGTGTTAGGCGATGACACTGACGGTGGTGGTCGTCTGGTGGGTGATGGTGGTAATGGCTAAACCGTACCAAAGTGAAAAGTAAACAGTACCAAATCAGTACTTGAACTTTTTAAGTAAAACTATATTTTTTAAATAATGACAGTCCTACCCCTTTGACTTTTTAACGGCATCTGTTGTCCGTTAGCCAATGTACTGATTCGGTACGCTTTTTCAAAGTTAGGTACTTCTTTGGTGCACCTTCAAACTTAGGTACTAAAGTTGTACGGAAAATAAACTTGAGGGCACAATTTTGAGATTAAGCCTTTTGTTTCCTTTAGTCTTTTTATCTCATTTTGTCTCAAATATTTGTTTCCATTTTGAGACTTTAATGCACTTTTTTTCATTATCATACTTAAATTGTAAGGTTGGATGGTCAATGATATGTTTTCAAATCGTTCTAGAAAAACGTAATTCGTAACTATGGACAATCCATGGGCTCTTCCTTTCCAGCCCGTGTCCACCAAAATTTTGATGGGCGCGTGGGCCGATATTATGACTAGAGGTGTCAAATGAGCCGGCCCAACCCAAGCCCAACGGGCCGGGCCGAGCCAGTGGGGCTGCCAAACAGGCCGGGCCGGGCTAGATTGGGGGGAAATCTGGGCCCAGTCCAAGCCCTGGCCCTAGGCCCAATATCTAGGACCGGGCTTGGGCCGGGCCCGGGCCCAATTTTTTTCTTGCTATTCAAAATAATATTATTATTTTACTATCTATTGTATTATTAGTTAATAATATAAATACTAGCTTTTTATATGTATTTTAACAGTAATTTGAAAACTAAGGAAGGCTCTGGAAGTGCTTGTCCTGCCCCTTTTTCTATCCTGTTGAGCCAAAAGATTCTATGCAAAGCTCAGTCATCGAAGATGGAACCAAAGTGGAGGAGAACTCTGATGAAGTAACTAGCTCTCATTAAACAACCACACCCCTTAATCAAGCCTAGAGGTATGTAAACTTCCTTTCCTTATAAGTGCATCTTTTGCATTTTTTCTTTTCATTTATTTATGTATGGATTTTTTCTTTTTGTCCATTCATGTGGAATGTCAATAGTAGTCAAATATACGTTGTAGCTTGATTTTTTGCTGGCATGTAATGCTTATTCTTCAAATTTATGTAATCTGCTGCACCACCAAGCAACTACATGTTAAAATATAAGATGATATTTATATCGTCTCCATCATTTCAAGCTGCGAGGTCATGTACCATGCATTGATGACTGAAAATTTAGAAAAGAAAATTTTCTGCCTTATCACAAAAAACGGTTTGAAAAGAATTTAGATTCACTTTTAAACTCTGTTGCTCATGTTGGACAAATGACTGAAACAAGAACCTAAGGGCAGCCTTTACTTGGTTTCATCAAATTGCTTTTAACCTTCTCCCTGGGAATTGAAAGTGATATGTTCTTCCATATTGCAATAGCCGAGTTGCTTCTTCGGTACATGCAAGTGATATCATTTTCATACTCTTGGCAGGTCTGGTGATAGGACTATTCTTTTATTCTACAAAGTGTGGTGCCCTACCAAAAAGCTAATGTAGAGCATGATCCAAGTTGTTGTTGTTTATACCAAAAGGCTAAAATGGTAATTAAAGACACTTGTTTTTGAACATTCTATGCGTAACTTGTGCTACTGACATATTGTGATTGCAATAATGTAGGACCTCCAAAAAAATGAACGCAAGGCCATTTTAGGGCCGGGCGGCCAAACCCGGGCCATTTTAGGGCTGGGCAAAAAACAGGCCATTTTAGGGCCGGGCTGGGCCCGGGCCTATTTCTCAAAAAATTATGCCTGGCCCTGGCCCAAGCCCTAAGGGTTAGGGTCAGTCCGGGCCCAAACATGGGCCGGGCCGGGCCAGCCCGCTGGCCGCCGGGTCTTTTTGACAACTCTAAGTATGACTTTTGAAGAGTGGACTGAGTATGGTTGAGTGGGCTGGACATGATCCGACCCCTGAGCCTGTCTAGCCAGCCCAAGTTGTACCCTTAAATTAAATATATTATGCTCATTAAATTTTACTAGGCATAAACCCATACTAATAAACTTAATTACCAATAAAGCACAATAGTAAAGCAAATAAAAATACGTAAAAGAAAACTACAGAAAAGGGATGCCTGCCGTGTTGAGAAACATGTAAACAAATATATTAATTAAATAACAAAGTTGAATCTTCAGGTAGGGACAGGATTATCTTTTCAATGAATAAATGTTCACTCTTTGTACATGTACGAACTGGATTTATAGCCATGCACGATTTGTGCCACCCATAGCGAAAGTTGACACTAACTCGTTACAATATCATTCCCTTGACGGATTGATTTTAATGTGAAATTGGATTCTTGGCCAATCCAATTCTATTTCCAACTTCTCTATCTCACACCATCTCCTTGCAGTCCTTGAGTTTTGTTGAAAGGGTCGGCTTAAGAAACCAGACATGGTCTCTACCCACACTAGAAACCACCATATTAGTAGTGTTTAACTAAAACAATTACATTCTTATATACTAGATGCTGACCAAGCTTCTTCCACATAAATAATTAGTCATATTGGAACAGTGGACCAACCTTTCTTTTGTGTCGTGGCGGTAACATAAACTTTACAACATATTCTTACCGGTTATTCATGACCAGTTGTGCATGGTTTATATAGCTTGTAAGCATAGTCGTCCAAAAAAGACTAATAAGGATCTCGTGCTTTGCACATCAAATAGTTATTCAAAATAATAAGGTTATAAAACTTAGTAAAAAAAACACCAATTAGTATGACTATTTTAAGTAAACAACAATAAGTAAATCAACTGCGAGTTGCTAATCAAATGTTAACTATACAGAACATAGGCAACGTTTGAAACAATTTTTGTTTTAAAATTATTTGTTCAATTTTGAAAACTAGAAAAAATATCGGCGTTTGACAAACAGACAATTTTATTTTTTTCCCTACACTTTAAAATCCAGTTTTCAAAATGGGGCTACTTTTTAAAACTTCTAAAAGTTTTCAGTTTTGCTTTTTCTCTTTTTTCGGTCCGACTTTTGTTGGAAGCATTTTATGTCTCTTCTTCCCTTAAATCTTCATCACCAACACCTATCGCCCAGTAACACCAAACCACCAACATTGCCAACCACCATATCCATTGACCACCACTATCACCACCATTGTCCAACACTCTCGAACACCAAATTACAAACACTGGTAATGACCATATCCACTGACAGTCGATCTGCCACCACCACTGATCAACATACCCAAACACCAAATCTCCAAACCGCGAACCACCATAGCCATTGACTTCCATCGCCATCACTAATGACCAACACCTATTAACACCACCAACAACCATAGCCACTGATAACCATAACCATCACCACAAATGACCAACAATGTTTAATGCAAAACCCTCTAACATCGGTCACCACCACTGTAACGCCCCCAAAAATTTCTCCGCTGCCCTAAACTCCCTAGTCGTTAACCTACCGGATCACATCAAACCTACAAAACACTTAATCCGACACCATCTTAAAATTTTCAAAATACAGGCTTACAGACTGCTTAAACTTAAATTATTAAAACCTAAGTTCTTTACAAACTCGAATCCTTATGAAACAAGGTGACAATACCGACCCACGCAGGGGTCTCATTACATAAGTGGTGGGCTCGCCGGAAGTTCACATAGACTCTAACCCATTCCCAAATCTGCTACAGCTTATCCTCACCTGCAGAAGGGAGTCAAACGAAGGGTGAGCTTTTAAGAGCTCAGTAAGGTTGTAGCGAGCCAAGATGAAGACACAAATGATTCCAAGAATCCAACCAACGAAACTTTTGGGATGCTTCAGATGGTAAAAAAAAGTCAATGGTTTCCAAAAGGATCAAAACTCATCAGAAATAAATACCAAAATAAACCAGAACGAACATGACGAATTCTAAAACAATCAATAATAGATCATTTCTAGAGTCATCATTTCCAAAAATACAATGAAGATTTTTCAAAGGATTTCAAGAACAACATAGATCATTTCAAATAATTCTTTCCAGACATTTCTGTAACCGTCACATCAGTATACATATCAGATATTTCTATAATAGTTTCGGCAATACACATAGCAGATAAAATCAAAAATCAATGTTGATCCTGGGCGGTCGCGATGCCATTTTGGCAAAGTACAGAAGTGTACACATGCATGATGTACCAAAATACTAGTCCACTTGGGTACTAGCCTGCTTTTCCTGCAGGATTCAGACCAGTCTTATTACGCCCTCCCACAGAACGGAAACACATGTCAACATAGAAAAATCAACAATATCAATGAGCTTTAACATAAGCTCAATCACCGAAATCAATTCGGATTTCAATAATAATAATCATACTGGCATAAGTCAGCATTCAGAATTTTTAGAAGAAATCAGAATTTTCAGAAGAAAAATCACAAATAAACAACAAAAATGATTGTGAATAGTTATCGGATTTAGGCACAACAATTCGAAGGAACAGATACACACAATGATCAGATTTTCTCACCATGCAATACATACAAGCATCACAAGATTTTCAAATAAGCGATTTAGGTTCAATATTAAGGTTTTCTAGGCAATAATATACTGATAGCAATACACAGTTCAGAGTTTGGCATTAGCCATAAGTAGATCAAATAAGCACTTACGAGTATGAGTTATCAAAATAAGAGTTCGAACGAAAGTCCTTCCTCAGGGTTCAAATAGAATTCCTTACCTGGATCCACAGCTAAACTATAGAACCGGAAGTCTTTAACATTAACCTAAACGGAATAATCGAACCATTAGAACACAGACTATAGCAAGATATTATAACTTAATACAAACTCACACATACTTCCAAAATGAACCTCCCTCATCGGGTATGCAAAATTATCGAAACACCATAGGGTGTAAAATTACCAAAATGCCCCTCTCAACTTGAATCACCCAAATAGCCTTCCCGTGAGTAGAATCACTAAAATAAGCTTCCCATATGTGAATTTATGTAAAAATACATTTCTTAGGTAAAATTACCAAAATACCCCTTCAGGTGACAAATTACCAAAATACCTCTCGTTACATTTAAATCATCAAAATGATCTTTTGTAAGCCAAATCACTAAAATATTCCTATTGTATGTAACTTTACTAAAAAATATCCTTTATGGTTAAGATTACCAAACATACCCCCATTGGGGTGGCAAATTACCAAAATGCGCCTGGGTTTCTAGCACCGGAAACCCCAATCCATTCTAAATTATTTCATCCAGCCTTGATGTTCATCCCACACCCACTTCACAACCACCAATTAATTCACCTCCAATCCATTCCAAATTATTATGAATGCATTAAACCACCTTAATTACACTTTAATACACTCTTAAACACACATTTTAACACTTAATTCACACACACAAATCTCACTCGTAGATCACAAACTCAAGAACACACACACGCTCTCACGACACACACACTGAAACACACACACACACACAACCACCTAAACCCAATCTCATCCAAATTCAATTTTATACGACACTAATCCCTCTCTAATCACCAAATCACACTACAATCATTCCCAATCCACCTCCTGCGCACGAAGAACACACACACACACTGCACAGTTACTCACACACACACACACACACACACACACATATTCAGCAAAATTTACACCCGAAATTAAAACATTTCAATTACAGAACTAGGTGAAGATTCACCTTAAGAAAATTTAGCTTGAATCCTCCATGTTTGCTTTCTGGTTGCTCTATGTTTCCTTGTTGTTTCTTTTCTTCCTTTCTCGAAATAGAAAGATTCTTCTCTTTGTTTCTCTATTTGTTCTTCTTTTCTTTTTTCTCTTTTCTATTTATCTCCTTCCTTTCACTTCTTTCTTCACCTGAAATTCTTATCCCCCTTATTTTTTTAGCTTAGTCATTAAGCTAGTAGGAGATGGCTCCATGTGTGATCATCTTCCCAAAATTTGACAAATTTCACAATTCGCAAAAGTAGCCCTCTTTTTTCAAAATTACAAAAATGCCCTAAAATTTTCAAAAATTACGTTTTTACCCCAAAATTAACTTAAGCTCCTACACACTACCAATACTCGAGCATTGTTCTATTTTAACGCGCATTTATTTTTCGGAGCCCGGATGGTATTTAACCGGCTCCTAAAGTTTGGGATATTACAACCATAGCACCACAATCCTCTAAATGCAAATCCGCCATCGCACCGACCATCATTGTCCCTGCAACAAACACTACGACAAGATTTCATCCATCGATTTGCCATAACATTTTTGATCTACGCAGGTAAAATCTTATAACCATTCAAACCCATTCATCCAATGAAGTCCTTTGCAAGCTAGTTTGTTACTACCATGGTAGTAGTTGGACGGTTGCAAAGAAGATGTGTTGGTCAGGCTGAGGGGCACTTCTGGTTGTTGAACATAAGAGCTTAGAAGAAGTTCTCAGGTATTGAAAAATAAAAAAGAAAAAGAAAAGAAAAGAGGAAAAATAGAAGATTGGAAAAATAGAAA